>NQII01003167.1:28164-197880 GCA_002778355.1 Clitarchus hookeri | reverse complement strand
AATAAATGAAAAGGAAATAAAAAGATATAAATGTGGGGAGTGGAACAAGAGCGAATAAGGGCTCTTGGGGGGGCTAGAGTTATGAGGCATTTATTTAATAAATGTCTGAAAACTTGAATGGCGTACTCTGAACATTATAAAAAAAAAGCTTTTTGTTTGGTAGAGTTACTCAGCCTTCGAGAGATTAAACCAAAAACAACCCATTACTCAAAGTTCAAAAAAAGGGGTATGGTGCGAAGGAATCACTAATACAGTCTGATCAAGATGCAGACAAGTTTGTTTAAACATAAATAACTATGTAATTTAAACATTTATTATACTGTCAGGTTTCATTCTGAAAGTGCTGCTGCTGCACCTCTCATATTTAAATATTCACTACAGTTTATTTGGTCAACATAAAAATACTTAAATATAACACACATTCTTTGATACTCCATATATCCCAACATTCATAAGTAACATAGTCATCAACAACAACAACAATAATCAACAAAAACAATGAGTTCGCTATCTCATTCTTGCTTTTCACACAAATTCTTTATCACAAAAAGAACAAGGACATCTTTTAAATTAACGATTTAGCACAGTACTCGTTGCTCAAATGGAATATTTAAAGTCAATAAAAATTAAGTATGTTAAGTTATGTACGTGGAAGTAGAATTAATAACTTTTCAAAAAGATAAAACAGTTATTTCAAAAACATAATAACAAAATTTGCTACATTTGTCTTTCAAACAACATTACCACTCTTTCCAGTTACATACTACTTTTTCTCAGAATTAGCAAAAAAAAAATGTTAATTAAAAAATGAAAACAAAAAATCCAACACTTAACATTGCTGATGACATCTTGCTGGAAATCAGCAGTTCCCTCAAAGCTGCCTGTGCTGAGCACCAACTCACATGAACTTAACTGCCAGCAATGCCAAGCGATGCTATCACACACATGGTATTCTCCTCTCCACTTACCACAGCTAATCCTCGCGTGCCTTGACATTTCCCATCACGTACTTAAGACAAGACAACACTACACTATCCTACCTCTACTGCCCTTGGATGCCTACTGACCAAAACAAACTACTGTGTTTCTAGAACATTCTGTTTCAGCCAATGGAAGTTTGTGATAATGACAGAGTGGTAGTGGGGAAGAAGAGGCCAGAATTGCTTACTCACTTTGGAAAAACTGCCCTGAAAAGATCTGCCCAAAATGCAGATCGTAAGGACAAAAAAACACATTTACATCTCCCTCTTGCTCTCAGCAAAGCGCATCTGATGTCCACACACATCATATAGAGAAAAGCTGAACAAAAAATGCTCTAGACTACTGCTAATTGTATAAGCGAGTAGAAAGAAACTTAATCTAACTTGCCTTTGTACCAAGCATCCAGAAAATCAGATTATAACAAAAGAACCTAAATTCGTAAATAATAAAACTTTCAAAATTAAATATCTGATGAAGAAACTGAAAAATTCAATTTCTTACTGAAGTAGCATCATGAAAATATTTTGTTACTCTTGCGTAGGTGTTCTTTGAAGTGTAATGTAAACAACCATTATGAGTCTCTTAGTTACTGCTTCAAGTGACAGGTTTATATAAATTCATATTCACTGTCGTAGAAAATTTTGTTAATTCCTGCGACCATCCATTACACTTGGTTATCTCACATACAGCTTCGCTTGTAGTACCCAATGTTTGATAGTCAGCTGATAGCATGGGCGGACCTATGTATGCCCCTCTTCCCTCCTTGCACAGTTTAACCTGCTTCCTCCCCACTTGGACATGCCAAGACTACCTGTCAGTCACAGTAGATAGTTTTGCAAAGGTAATGAAGATCTAGTAAGTGAAAGGAATTGTTGTACAAAAATAAAAAGAGTAAAAAACATAGCTTGGCAGATACAGGCATTGCTACTTTGCACAGTAACCTATCCATACAGCCAAAAGTTTCACAATCATAAAAGGAAAAATAATATTTCTAGGCTTAAATTTGAGATTATCACTTACAAAACTAAAAAAAAAGTGTTTAATGATCAAAGTTAATGAAAATAATTCAGGCCAACAACAAAAATAACAAAAATACACTTCAATAACTAATGATAAAATTATAATTTCCTATGTAATATTTCATAAAAACTGTACCTTTTTCACTCCAGCTCTGCATTCTTTTATTTTTGTTCATTTTCTCATTTTATTATGTTTTTCAAATACTTAGCTACTTTAGCAACATGCTCATACAAATAATTATCTTAGCTGAATGTTTAATATTCAGCCATGAGTTAAATAATAATATAATGTATGTTCCTTTCTTTTTCTAAACATTTTTGTGCTCAAGCTTTCTTACTGCAGTTGTTACCATATTGTATCAATTAATGTTTTTTTTTCTACTGTTTCAAAATTGTTCAGCATTAAGTGGGAAATATCCTTGCCATCTTGGATTCACGTATTTTCCTACTTAACTTAATTTTCGGAGTCAGTATTTAAAAACTAAGCTAGTCAAGGCATACAGAACATCTTGACAGTTATTTCAAAATTCAACTTATTTTTCTTTCATGATTAGTTTCACATCTGTAACCATAATAAAATATTACCTAATTGTTTAATAATGTTAATTGCACATGGAAAAATACGAATATTATTGAAACAGTACAAATTAAAAAAAAAAATGGTTGGCAGTCCTCTATACCATGTTTAGCTTTATTTTTTTTGTGTTTGGTCAGAAATTTTTATTACCAAGATTTGTAAGAAAAGTTAATGATGTAATGGATACTACCCCCGTAACAAATTTTGCCAATTCTGAATCCCGTTACAAACTTTAAAAACACTCATTTTTTCATTTTTTTGGTTGGTACTGAATTCCCACTAACATGATAGTTGTGAAAAATACTACAATATGCTCATTTTTACACATGGATATTATTAGTTCTATTGTCAAATAAACATGGAAATAATTTTTCACTGAAAGTAAAACTGTGAAGTGTAAAAATGGGCATTTGATATACTTAGTTTCCATCTTAAAAAGAAAATTATGTGTTTTATTGTAAATGTAATTTGGTTGTTGTGCTTTGCAGTAGTGTTCCAGTAGAGGATGTGTAGTTGTTGACAACTGTAATGTATGCCAGTATTTGTTTGTGTATCATTAGATTGAACATAGCCAATTTTTGTTGTTAATTATGCATTATGCACCTTTTGTTGTGGTGTTTATATGTTGATGTTGTTTAACTTTCTACCAGTCTCTGTGCATTCTTGACAGAGGCAGTTGTCTAGGTCATTTAAGGAATTTTTTTCTCAGTAACAATATCATTAATGTTTAATGCAGTGTGTACACCAGCCTGTTGATGCTGCAAGTTTGAGTTCATCAGTTTAAGTCCATGAAATCATGGCAGTTGGTGTTTTGAGGGTAGCCTTCCCCTCCTCCCCCCCAACTAGTGTAGTAATTAATTTTCCTATAGCAAATTTATTGTTGGAAGCTATACTTTTGCTCCAAGTTACCTATTAGGCATATTACTTGTAAGCAGTGTGCCATTAATATTGTAAATCTGTCATCTGTTCTTTTATAATGTGCTTACAACACAGTGGAAACTCCACAGTCTTGCCATAGATTTGGTTCATGAATGTGCTTTTGGTGCAGGTGAACCACAATATTTAACTCCCATCCTCTTGTCATCCTGCTTCCCTTTCTATTCGGTTCCTGGTGGGGCTGCTCGTAGATTTTCACACGTGGGAATTGTGCTGGACGATGTGGGTTTTCTCGAGGTCTCCCGTTTCCCCCCGCCCTTGCGTTCCAGCACTGCTCCATACTCTCCTTTTTTCACTCTAAGTGGCTCTCAAGACGATGTTAAAAGCTGCCCAAACCTCTACACTACTCTCTCCCCTCTCTATTTTTCCACTTGTAGCAGTAAAGAGCTTGCATAAGCAAAAACCAGCTAACATTTAATCTGCGTTAAAAAAATTCCTTTTGTACGTATACTTTTTTTTTAAAATATAATTTTGTTGCCTCTTATGCAAACAACTTAAACCTGTTGATGGTTTGCTTTCCTCATACATGGTTTGCAACGCTAGGTTCATTTAAAAAACAACACATAACCTTAGAAAACACCATCAGTGATGTTGATATTCTCTGAAAGTATACATAAAAAGCAGATTGTGTGGTTTTCTACACCCTCTGCATTGAAGGTATCATGATCTTTAGTGGCTCTTTGGGCTCTTTTTCTAATTGCTTGCAACTGCCTTGGTCTTTGTTTTGAGATTTGATAGTCTTAAATAATTAGAATACTCATCAATATTTACCATCACGTTTTTGTCTATACAGCTTATATTTGCTTCATTATACGGGTGTCAGGTAATTTGCTGATACAGACTAATCTGTGATCAAAACTAAGTAGAAAATATTCTTTGGTAAAAAAGTTTAAAAGCCCTTAGTTTACGAGAAAAATGACATTAAAGTAGGTAACATGACTATTTCACGTTAAGCACAGCATACAGCATCAGCGTACAAAAAGTTGAAACATCATAGCAGGTGTTCAAAGTTTAATCCTCCCATAGCATTGCACTTTTCCGCACATTGGATGCATGCAGCATGCACTGAACGTAGCAGCCGGATGCACCCATGGCCATTGCCATGTCCCAGTACTCACTGCATGTGAACTCCGTGGCCTCTTTGGCAGTACTGAGCTTGGCTCATTACCTTGTTGTATGCCTCATGACCAACACATGTGTTTTTGCAGGTAAATCCATTACAACGTCAGTTCCAACATTTTCCATCCGGTTCCATGCAGATGATGAGGAGCTGGAGGCCATTTATCCAAGTGAAGATGAAGCAGATGATGAAGCAGAAAAGCCAGGTACAGTACAGATTATGTTGCTTTGAAGGTATTCATGTAATGCAAGCTTTAATGCAAGCAAATTAACAGAATTCCCACTCGTTACATTGCAGAGAGAGGAAGGGATGTCATTTTCATGTAGGCCTATGAGAAGTTTGTTGGTGGTAAAGTGTGGTGGTTGGAGTAATTTTTTTTAAACTATCTCTAATTTAGCTAACAATAATACAATGTTTTGATACATAATGAAATTAGAAAATTACATAATGTTAACCATGGCATACACCTTAAGTCACCATTTCAAATTTACATGTTTGTGATTTTTACACAAACAGTAGTTCAATATATGGTCATGTTTTTCTTCATGCAAAATTGACAGGTCTATCTCAAGTAAATATTTTGATATATGAAACTAAAAATACTCTGCCATGTCTTAGCAAAGTTTATCAACGCTCCTGCGAAACTTACTAGCTGGTCTGGAAGTTCCCATAAGTTAAATACATTAAATTTTTGTTTTTTATGAATAAAGAATGCTGCCAGTAAAGCTGTCACGCACATGTTATCTTTTATTTTTGAAATCATACAGCTTTTTACATTACAATGTAATGCTTTCAGTCAGACTGAAAGTGGTCAGTTTGAGTTCTTCCTATGTAAAGTAGCTACATTGCAATACAGACATGGCATATACTTAGAATTTAGGTTTACTGAGATAAGCTTGCATGAATTAATTTGTTTTGGGTTTTGTGGTGATACTAATGGCTAGGTTAGTAGGCAAAAAAACTATAGCGTTGTGTGTTATTTATTGGAGTCCAACAGTGTAAAATTTTGAAGAGAGGCACTAGAGAACTTATTATTTTGATGTTCTTAACATGGTTTCAAAGGGTGCCAGTGCCATATTACCATTTTAAAAAGTAGTGAAATTTACTAGTTTGGTCATGATGTAATAGAAGTTTACACTGGCAATTGAGCAACAGTCACTAAAAATGAACATAATTCATACACCTGGGTACCAGAGAGAGCGTAATGCTATAAACAAGATGTTAGAAGTCTTGAAGTAATTACACACAAAAAATTAATGTCCCAACTCATAACATCATTTCAATAAAAAAAAAACAGTACTTGCTCAGCCATAACTTTAGTACTGATAACTAGCAGCAAGAGAAATTGTGTTTCATTTCTCTTGAGTGCTTGGTTTACAAGCTACCTGTAAGGACAAAATTATATTCAGTTATTCTTTCATAAAATTTGTTAGTATTAGGTTTGAGGAGGTCCCATGAAACTTTTTTTTGTTTTTCACTGTTTACTTACTTTAAAGAAGAAAATGCAATACCCTGCCTTTAAGATCTTTGAAAAGAGCCATTGTATACTTTTTGAAATGCAAAAATGTAGGTGGGTATGTGGGTATCTAATTACAACATTGGATCATACTTAGAGACATGAACCCCTAGATACCGTAGTAGCTTACAGTTTTCTAACAAAGTGCCCCTAACACAAATACATGTTCTCTTGAGGGAATTCTGAGATTTAGTGCATCACAGGCAAAATGGATCTGTGATGCTGAGGTACACCACCTTGTGTATGTATGGCTTTGTGAATGCATGTATGTGTATAGATACATTTATGTGCAAAAATTAAGAATAATGGTAGCTTGTTTCTATCATTCTGACAAACAGCAAATGGTATCAGTTTAGTTCAGCAACTCAACCAAAAAATCTATGGCAAGTACTGTATTAGTCTATCCTGCACTCAGAAGTCCATCTGATAGTAATAGAATACATTACATTGACACTACCCATGATATACAGTAAACTCCCAATTTTCCGGGGCAATGACTGGCTAAGGGTTCATGGTTAAAGCAATTTGGGGGGGGGGGGATGTTTACTTTAGACCTACATATGTACAAGTAGGTTATGTAAACAAATAATATAGTCATATGAGAATTCAATTTCTTTACAGTCAGTGTCCGGCAATGTCATAAATTATATTAATATCATCACATGTACAAAATTCTCTATCAGACGATGCGTGAACGATTGCAAGGAAATTTCACGTTGGCTATTTTGACAGCCTACATTTGCACAACAGACATCGGAGAAATATGTGGGCAGGTAGGAGATCGTTGACAAAATGTCATATGTATTTTATTTTATATCATTATAGAACAGCTGTTATTAGTGTATCAAATTAAACTTTGTTCTAGAATAATGTATAAATGTTTAAACAAAATGAAACACCATATGCGATAGTTTAGCTTCATTTGTCTCTTCTTCATAGGCTGTAGTTGGTGCTCGCTGCTAACGTCGCCACGTGCATGCTTCATATTAATTGAAGAGGCCAGACATTTATCGCAGAGTATTTTTCAAATATTTCTACAGTAATTTGACGTAATATATTTCAAACCCAAGTTGTTTTGAGCCTGCGCGAGATGAAAAATTTACTTTTAAAAGAACTTAATAGCTAGGTATACTTTTTCGACACAGCAGCGAAATAGGTGACCGTGCTGCCATCTGTTATCCAGTGTGCACTGCTCGCTTTGCAAACCATGCCCTTATGAAATGACTCATTTTACATATGTAAAATGCAAATATGCAAACAAATTCTTAGTGTTTTCAATTTTCCGTGAGCTCTATAAATATTTTAACGTAACATATTTCTGTGTGAAGTGATTCTATTGCTAATAATTTGGATTCTGCCAGCAATCGCCAAGCCTTTCTGAGGACAGCTCTCAATTTTGTATTTTTTTTTGTCCAGACTCCCCTCCTACTTCAGCAATAAAGTGAAAATAAATGTTATTTATTTATTTAAACCATGTGTTGTTTGCGATGGAATCATTTTTGCTGCAAATAATATTTATGTTAATGTGATATTTTGTCATCCAGTTGCACTCAGTGCCACTGTTAATTTATAAATAGCTTCTGCGTGTACGAACTACTGTAAACTACATGGTCTCGCCTTTTTGATGAGTAGATGCTAGTTTTATAAGTGAAATACTTGATTGTTTTGAATGAAAATGTGCTGTGTGACAATTTCCCCAAATTCCTAATACTTCGAAGTTTTACATATATTTACTGTTAAAAATGTCTGTAAATATAGTACCCGAACACTTTTAATTTTAAAATAAATCAGTACCGCATCACGTGACTGCAGCCTGCTAATTAACAGTTTGTGCATGGGTTATTAATAGCGACAGCTGTTCAATATTTCACTTTGAACTGGTGGCTCCACAGTTAAGACACAACGCGACTAAACCACCTCCCCTGTAAATCAGGAGATTATTATATCACCATTAGGATACAGTCTGTCTCATGTAGGTTTCCACTTTTTGACAGCCATTGTGTGGTAACATGTCATAGATGAAATTAACAATGTCCCATCTGTCGTAGAGTATTTTTGAAATGTTTCTATATAAATTGGATGTAGTACATTTCAAACCAGAATTGTTTCAAACCATGAAAAACTGACTTTTAAAAAGATGTGCTAAATAATACTTGTTGCAACAGACTGTTCTGCAATCTGGTGGCTAGCGCAGTCCAGCATGCTTCCTAAGCCATGCCCTCCCATGAAAGACTCCTGTTACATGTGTAAAATACAAGTAAATGATCAACTACCCAGAGTTTTATATTTGCAAATTTTTTTAAGTAACTTATTTCCAATTGCAGCAATTCAGCTTGCAAATAATTTATATTCTCCCTGTAATTGTTGAGTTTTTCTTCGAGCTCATCATTTTCTCTCTTGTGCCTCCCCTTCCACTTTAGCTACAAAGACAAAAATAAATTTTATGTATTTATTAAAATCATATATTAATTTGCACTGGAATAAATTTTAGAACAAATAATACTGTAATTATCTAGTGTAGGGGCTTTTCTGTAAAAAAAAAAAAAAAACCCAAAAGTGGTATATTTACACTCTACTAATTATGCAGAACACGAATATTTTAGGGGCTTTAATGTCCGACCAATTTCGTGATATGTGCCCACCTAACCAAACTGAACCTAACCCCATGACGAGTGAATCACTATTTTACATTTTTAAACTAACCTAGAATTGTTAGGTGTTAATCTAACCTAGGGTAGTAGGGTTTTAAACTAACCTAGGATAGTAGGGTTTTAAACTACGCTAAAATTTTAGTCTAACCTCTTATTTTAAGGTTTTACACTATGCTAGGCTTTTGGTCTAATCTAGGATTTTAGGGTTTTAAACTATTCTAGGATTTTGGGTTAATCTAGGATTTTAGGGTTTTAGTAACAGTTAAACACACTGGAAATCTATGAATCAACTCACCTAGGTAGGCGACCCATTCAACTGCTGTGCATCTTACCTCAATCGACAAAACACCACGATCGTATAAAACATAAAGTAACATCCGCCACATAGACGAATAGTACGTGCAGAAGAACTCGTTCTTGCACCCTCCAATCTTAAATCACAAGCTTTCGCACAGTAGGGATTTGGACGTCACAACTAACAATCGCAAAAAACACATCCACACTATCTGGCTTCTAAACCGATACTAATGGCTTTTCAACGTCAACGCAAAATCCAGTGATGAAGACGTATACAGTAAACAGCCAATAAGGTGACGGCACAATGCGCATTTGTCCACATCACTAATGTATTACTTCACCGACGTATAAAAAGAGGCGGGCCGCTCGTACTGTTAACTATTTTATTTAATACGTTCTTCTTATTTTAACATTACACGCCATCCTGAATATCCGCGGCCGGTAGGTAGCATGAGAAACAGTGATTCGCAGCCATTAAATATGGCGACCGACGTAAACATAGGGGCCTAAGTGCTCGTACTTTTGACAAATTTTTTTAATATGTTCTACTTATTTTAACGTCAAGCCCTCCTCAATATTAAAAAGGTAAGCTGTGCATAACCTATTAATGCTACTTTCGTTGGTCTAGGATGTTTCCTTTAGAAAAGCTGTGACACTAGATAATTACCAATAATACTGTATTTATGTTAACGTGATATGTTGTCATCCAGGTGCACTTAGTACTGTAGGTAATAGTCTCGTTGCATTTGCTATCTTTAAGCAACCTGATCTCGCCTCTATAATAAGCAGACACCACTTTTAATCACAATATATATTTTATTATTAGGAATGAAAATGTGTTATGTAACAAATTCCTTGAATTCCTAATATTTCCAGGCTTTGCATACTACTGCATAAGAACTACAGTTACCATATTATTAAAGACTTTCAACAAAATTTGCAGACTATAATAAACAGTGCTTTACAGTTTTGCGTCTTGCTTTTAAGTACACCACTAGCTACATGACCCAAGTTGTAAGCGCATTCAGTGAAACGGGTCTGATGACACGAGTTCAGTTATTTGATCTAAATAAATTATCATGTTTTTGTGATGAGAATTTCAGTATGGATATTAGAGAGAGTAATACACTCATTTGCAAAAAAAATATTTATCACCATGAACAAATCACTGAGTACAGCGATGATTGCCACACAGTATCATCATAGCTCAACATGTGCCCATTTGTGTTTAACGCGGTTTGCGTGTGCAGATGAACCACTAGCTGTAAGACACCGATTTAGGCCTTTGTAGCAGTGTGAGCCATGTTCAGTGAACATACTGCATGCCATCATGGCACCTTCGACAAACCTTGGCCCAGCTGGTTGAGATTGAGAGAGACTGCATTGTCTGTTTCCAAGAAGCAGGTTAGAGGTTTCAGTGCATTGCTCGCTACTTGAACTGTTCTGCCTACGTTCGGTGTTGGACACATTGGAAACAGAAAGGTACACAGACCTGTTGAGAAGGCGTGGGTCAACCCCGGCAGACCACCAGCAGGGAGGATTGTTTCATCGTGCGCCAGGCTGTAAGCTCTTTATGGGCGTCGTTGCGCATGTCATGTCACGGCAGCTGGGATAAGTTTGGATCCACCAGTACCATATCCAGGTGGCTAGCAGAGCGGGATTGGTCGTTGCAGTTTCCCTTACAACGTCTACCATTACGACCTGAAAATCACTGAGCACATGTGACCTGCCGGGAACGGTTAGCATTGCAGATTGTGAATTGGCAACGAGTGGTGTTCTGTCTGGATACAGACAACTGCTGAATTTGAGTCGAGACATTCTGGCTAGCATCGTCATCTACGCTTCATTGTAGAGCGCACACTGCCCCAGTGAGAGGTGTCATGGTGTGTGGTGCCATTTCCTATGATTCCCCCAACACACTGGTGGTGATTGAGGAACCCTGATGGTGTGATGATACAGCCAGGAAATTCTGTGACCATGTGTGCTCCCCTTCCTGGTGCAGCTTGACAACCCTATTTTCCAGCAGGATAATACCTGGTCTCACACAGCACGTGTATATCTGTCTTGCCTTCATGATGTCAACATGCTTCCTTGGTGAATAAGATTCCCAGACCTCTTGCCCATCAAGAACATTGGGTACCAGATTAGACTACAACTTTGGCCAGGAGCAACTATGGCTGATTTGCAGTGTCAGTTGCACCATCTGTGACAGGATTTTCCTCACGAGAACATCCAATGACTGTATGCCTCTATGCTCAACTCCAGTGCCACCTTTCTTCGAGCTACAGATGGTCCAACAACATCATACAAAGTGCATCCTGCAAGTTTTGGTCTCCTTAAATACGTGCTTGGTTGGTACAAAATTTTGCTGTTTTCTGTATATACACCACCATGTCCTGTGCCTGTACCCATTTAATGTGCTCCTGTGATGGTACTATCAGGGTGATCAATATTTTTTGCAAATGAGTGTATATTGTGACCATATAATTGTATTTAATAGAAAAATTGTGGTACAGTGAACCCTCGATAACTCTGACTAATTGGGGGGTAAATGTTGTCGGAGTTATCTGTCTGCCATACAGAGGGGTTAATTATAATGTTGCTTTTCTAGACAAAGACAGTTGCTATTACTTATTGAAATATACATGTGTATTGTGCGCTAAATGTGTATTAAATTTAGAAGTAAAAATAGCATTTAGTTTTGCTTAAATGTAGTTGCAGACATTCTATAAAACTAAACAAGCACCATCACTTAATTTAATATGCATTGCAAACATCGTACCGAGCAGCTCGAGTCTGTCGCTGTTTCTTCTGGCCGCCTGCGAGATCAGAGGCTAGGTCATTCGTCTGGGTTATCATTATTCTACAGACATTTGCACACTGAAATATGTTTATATATTTTAAATAAAACTTTTGATATTTCCACGAGAAGCAATTAAAATTGTATTTAGTTGTCGCTGAAAGTTACAGGATGTTCAATGTTTAAATTTTTTTGGTTGCAAGGGGAGTTGTACATACTTTTCTGGGATACCATTTAATTCGAAAAAAAAATTGCCTATTTTTTAAAAAAATGTAATTTTTGCACCAGAAATGAAGTAACATTGATTTCATGTGGAAAACAATACATCTACNTTATTTTTTAAAAAAATGTAATTTTTGCACCAGAAATGAAGTAACATTGATTTCATGTGGAAAACAATACATCTACCATGATTTTTTGTGTTATTGGGGGTCAAATTCAGTCCATCTGTATTTTAGAAAGTTATTCCTACGAATTGTGACACTTTATAAAATCGGGGCTGTGCTGTAACTTGTCGTTATTTTCTTCTTCCATCAATTGCAATTGAAAAACATTGAAATATTGTTGAAACTTCAACTAGTTGTTCATGCAAATCATCCGCTATCTCTGTTACCCTTTCAGTCTCTGTGTTTCTTGATAACACAATTTCTTGGGACACTTTCATATTTTTCATAGCATACATTTTCAACTGCTTTTATTATGTATTCCTGAACCAAGGAGACTTCACTGAAATGTTTAGAATGTTTCACCAATAGGTAGCTAATTTCATAGGTGATGGGGCCATGGTGGATGAGCGGTTAGACTGCTTGCCTCCCACCAAGACATACCGGGTTCAATTCCCAGTCGGGTCACTCCTGGATTTTCTTGAGTGGGAATTGTGCGGGACAATGCCGCTGGTCACCGGGTTTTCTCTGGGATTTCCTGTTTGCTCCACCCTTTCATTCTGACACTGCTCCATACTCACCTCACTTCACCCTCATCAGCTCTTAAGACCCCGATGTTAAGAGCCGCTCGAATCTCTTCACTCACTCACAACTGGCTGTCGCCGACTCACTGCCTTGGTTAATTTTTGTAAAAACGCTTTGCTGTCTTTGAAGTTGGTTCTTTATTTGTTTTTTTTTTTTTTTTACTTAATTTATGCTCAAAGGGAAAAAGGTTTCTTTGTGAATTGTATCATAGTGTCTTTAAATATTATACTCTTTGGCAGCACTAATACAGTTATTGCAAATAATACACACAATTTTACCTTTTACCCCTGTGCAGAAGTAACATAGTTCCCATCTAGAAATTGTTTTCCTTCTTCACCAACTTTTTTTTTTCTGTTTGGCTTGGAATGTGTCATTGTGCAAAAATCACATTTACATTCATAACTCAAAACTGTTTTAGTGATGCCTTTTATTAAATTTAAACGGTGACACAAATTTCACTTTCTATCATGTGATTTAAATAGTACTAATGCCATAGTAGAATTGTAAGTATTTGTTGGCATGCTAAATGACTGCATACGTACGCACCGAAAAATATAGGAAATAGCACAATTACCGGAACAATCAATCGGCTATAGTTACCTGCTTCTAAACAGATGGCAAATGCTGCAGTACTGATGAAACACTTTGCAAAGTAGTTGTAGTTTATGTGCATTCCAATAGATGGCAGATGCAACCACACCTGTATACAGTGAGAATAGCGACATCACAACCACTTAAATAGATTGACCAGGTACAGTTTTCACAATAAAAAAAAACTAACTTACAAAAAATTTTATAAATATTTTATTGTTTTACTTTTTGTGTTCCTTTTCGTTTGGAGGTTGGAAGGGCCACAAAAAAAGTCCTTGTTACCAGTCATTTTGACACACCTGAAATACGTGATTGAAAAAACTGTTTTGGGCAATGATAATCTTCAATAAAATTTCTGCAGTCTGGGATATAGCTGGAAATATTTAACAGTGGCACAGTGCTATAGTGGACTACCATCACGTACTCAGTGACTACTGTGATCTTGTAGAGGTTAGACACACTTGAGCACTTAGCCGCTGTGGAATGCAATTGACTGTGTGTTGTTGAGAACTAAGACCGTGGGATTAGGCGTGTAATTGTGCTGGTAAAT
Source organism: Clitarchus hookeri (assembly GCA_002778355.1). Lineage (NCBI taxonomy): Eukaryota > Metazoa > Arthropoda > Insecta > Phasmatodea > Phasmatidae > Clitarchus > Clitarchus hookeri. The sequence goes on along the minus strand of NQII01003167.1, from coordinate 183,874 downwards.
ATATAATGCATATTATATAAACACTTAGTCTGAACTGTGCGTAATATCGCTGGTCCAGATTCTAAACTGAAGGGGTAATTTTGAAGGATCCAAATTGGTAAGCGAAAGGTCCGCTTACATTACGGTAAAAATGGTATACTTAATATAAATTATATTTAATATGGCTTATCATGGCACTTTAATAAATTATCAATGTACCAAGCATTTGTAATAAACCAAATTAAGTTTAGTGCAGTTCACTGTAATATTTTCCGTAGTAATACTATGTTAATATGATTTGCCTCAACTAGCATACTTCCTCATACACAATTACTTTGATACAAATTTTGCAATATAGCGTTTACAGCTTTTGCAGTTTAGCATGTACGGACTGTAGCCAAATGTTATATCACTTGCCAGTCAGTAAATCAAATAGTCCATGGGTGCAGCAGCATGTATTTTCATTTTAAACATTTGTATAGCAATTTGCTATGTGAATTGGTTTTTTATGTAGCATTTCACAGATTTGCATAACAGTTTAGCATTTGCATGACTATTTCTTAAATCACTTTCTTTAGTGAAAAAAATTGTGGGAACACAAGTGTTAACACACATACACACAAGCAGTTGCATTAGTGTTTCTTTAAACATTTTATGTACTGAAACAAATTAGGAATACAAAATATTAATATATATCACACATACAACATGAGTTATCATATAAAATAATAGTTATATGCGATCTTGTTGCTTCNTCTTTAAACATTTTATGTACTGAAACAAATTAGGAATACAAAATATTAATATATATCACACATACAACATGAGTTATATCAAATAATAGTTATATGCGATCTTGTTGCTTCTTTAATTAGAATCTTTTAAAATCACGTTAGTCTCAAATTTTAAGTAAAAAAATTGTATAAATAAAGCCATATTCTGTTATTTAAATCCTGGAAATTCACAATCAGAAATATCCTATTTGGAAAGTGTTTCTGGTTCTTTACTTTCTGCAGTAGTCTTCATCATCTTTGATGGCCTTGGCTGCTGAGTATAAGGTTTAGTTTCAGGATGACAATGTTTTTTTGAAAAGAATATTTCCGTATCACTAGCTGGTGAAAATTCCTGCAGCTCTTGAACTTCAATTAATATTCTCAAAATTAGAGCTGTACCAATTCACAAAATTATGCCAACGTGTTGAATCGCTGATGTGCAGATTCTGTTTTGCAGTTTCACTGATGTACTGCCGATGTGTAAAAAGTCTTCNCAACGTGTTGAATCGCTGATGTGCAGATTCTGTTTTGCAGTTTCACTGATGTACTGCCGATGTGTAAAAAGTCTTCGTGTTTATACATATTTCAGTTGAATTTCAGTTACTGTTATAATTAATCAATGGTATTGGTGAAGTGCAGCACAGTTAAAATTAAAAGCAATTTTTTAGTTTGTTTCAGTTTATAGTGTCTAAAAAGTAAATGCAGTTATGAAACAAACCATGAGAGTTCAAGTGAAGACAAAAATTGAAACAATATGTNCAGTGTCTAAAAAGTAAATGCAGTTATGAAACAAACCATGAGAGTTCAAGTGAAGACAAAAATTGAAACAATATGTCAGTTTATGTTCATAAAAATACTTTGTGAACACACAAAACAGTAAGAATGCATAAGTTTGTTTACATGTTTTGTTGTTGTTGATGGTCAAGTGATAGGCTTGAAACAAAAATTGTGGATTGTTTTTACATAGCCTATGAATTGGTTCTCCAATGGACAGGATTAAAATCACATGCAAAATATGTACTATTAAATCTAATTCTTTCAAAAAACATAATGTAAGCTAATTGATGTTTTGTGCTTGGGTGCTTTGCTACACATTTGGGTTGGTATAAAATAATTGTTTATAAACAGGAAGATTTAAAATTAATGCCCATCACAAAATTAATTTTTGACAAGAAAATGTTATTAATGAACTCGTAAATTCAGTAGAACCTTGTTGCAATGAATCTGAAGAGATCACATTCTATGTTCACAATATAGGGGAAATTTCACATGTACACTTTTTTGATATAATGTAACAAAACCGGTGTACCAGATTTATATACGCAAGTACTGTATAATCTTAATAATCAGTGGGAAAACATTTTATAACTATAGTATATAGTCAAAAAAATTTGAATATATACCAAAGTCAAAACTGAAGTACACTGTATCCTGTATAGATAATTTTTCAAGGGACCAAAATAAAAAACTGATGCATGCTGACAAGCAATGCATGCAGACTTGATTTCCATCCAGACATTTACATCGGTTGGCTGTGTGGGTGGGTGCAATATGTCACAAAATAATAGCATATTCTGTAGGTAGTTGATAAACTTAAAATAGTCATACATGTTAAGAAAAGAAAGGCTAAGATACAAGAATGTTTGGACAGATAATCAGCATTATGTTTGTGTTATCTTCTCATGGTCAGTCACCCTCCTCTTACACTCTCACCATCACCTTTGCTGATGGTCGCGGCTGTGGAAACAGTACTGCTTCTTCCCTTCCCCTGGAGAATCTGACCCTCATCAATATCAAGTTGGCAGATTATCTCACAGCAGGGTGGAGTTTGCGACAAAAACTACAAACTTAGTTTTATTAAAGATTGGCGGTTGAGCTTTTATTTCCTAGATGTACTGGTGGTGAAAGTGCTTGCATCCTTACTGGAAAAACTGGTAATATTCACAAAGGCAAGACATACCAGCAAGATGTTATGTTTGTCAAATCATCGTAAAATTATCTGTAGTTTATACATCAGCAGAGGCGCCAATTTGGTTAACATCAGTAAATTCTTCAGAAGCCAATTTGAATCTGCACAGCTCTACTCAAAAGTATGCAAGCAGTTTATGCAATAAGTCTTCACTCTCTTCATTGCAGATAATTCTCATTCCAATTTGGCAGTGAAAAATGGGAAACACTATTAATATGTTAAGAAGGTGACACAGATTTGGAAAGGACCACCGTAGGCCTTACACACATTTTCAAAGTTCATTTCCAGATAAATTACTTAAATCATGATGACAGAATATTTTGAAATCTGCCCAGTCTCACAAATATCTTCCTCTGTTATGTAATTTTTCTCCAAGAGTTTCTAATAGTGTTGTGACAACAATTTCATCTCATCTTCACAAGAAGAAGAAAGTTTGTTTTCATCTGTAGGCCATATGTTCACTTGCAAAATCTTTACTGCAGCATTTATAACAATTCTGACTTATGCAAATCAAAAAATCTGTTGTGGACAACATTGTGCCGTTGTGTAAGAATTTCAATATAGTTACTTTTAAATACATCCACAGATAACCTGTTAGTCAAATTGATTCCTTGATAATTTAGGCATACACCATCTTGTTCATCTGAATTAAGTCACTTTCTGACGGTATCAGAAAATACACCATTTTCCATGCTGTTTAATGTTGAGTATAGTCTATTCGTTGCACTATTCTCACCCAAAATTGAAACAAGTTCTCAAAACTTGTGTAAGCAATTTGGATTTTTGCTGTGGAAATTATGTATGCTTCTCAATAGAGCACATATATTTGCCAAATATGTTGACTGTACACAATTTTTAACACTTAATTCAAGACAGTGATTGAGGCAATGAACAGTTACTAATCTTGGACAGATCTTTTTTGGATCAGCAGCACTCCTTTTGAAGTTATACTTCTTTTGGCAAGTTGAGGGTAAAAGTTTAGTGTGCAATGGAAGTTGCGCGTGCACAGTGTAACAAAATTCGACAGTGAACATTGCAATCAAGCAGATAATACATGCTGTTACTTAGCAACCAGCATTTGAGGTTATGCGNAATTCGACAGTGAACATTGCAATCAAGCAGATAATACATGCTGTTACTTAGCAACCAGCATTTGAGGTTATGCGCTTATCGTTGTATAATAAAATTTTGAAAGTGTTTTCAAGTATTTAAGGTTATGCACAAAAATTTTATTTTAGTCACGTCAAAGAAGTATAACTTCTAACGCGCGTACATAACCTTTATTTACAGATTCACCATCTGCTAGGAAGTCCACAAGTTTAATTTCAATTTCACCAATATCAATACTGTATTAGCACTAAAGATGCCCTTTGCTGTTCCATCTTCTAAATCTATTATTTTGAGAAATTTGTACTGTATGTCCGCATTACTGTCTATGTAAATATAATACACAATTTCTTTTTCAGTGACACATCTGTAGAACCATCACAGAAAATGCTGAAATAGTTAACATTTTTCAATTCTTCTTTTAATGTTCTTTCAATGTCTTCTCCAATACACCTAGTAAGTTCTTGGCATTTCATAACAGTGTTGTTTCACCAATATTGACACCATGACAATTTTCAAGTTAAAAAAATATTTGTTACATGCAATGTTAACAAGTATATAGACAGGTTATTTGGTTGTGTCACCTACACAGGTCATTGACTTGCCAATTGGTGTTTTGGAGAAAAATAGGTTTATTACTAATAGTCACAGCATGTGAGTGCATATCGGATTTTGAGTGTTTAATGCAATTGTCTTTCTTTAAACTAGTACCATGCAGTCCAACAATGAATGAAAAATTGAAGTTTTGTAACCCATGGAGAGAATCTTCATTTTCACAACATAAGCCACAAAAAAAACCTCAACAAAATTATTGTTGGACCCACATTGTAACCATTTATTTCGTGGGTCAAGTTATGATTTCCACTTTTTGAAATTGTNACAAAATTATTGTTGGACCCACATTGTAACCATTTATTTCGTGGGTCAAGTTATGATTTCCACTTTTTGAAATTGTTTAGTCGTACACCTAAATTACATGCAGCCATTTTTTTAAAACTTAGGCCTTGCAACATATCACAACTATTGGAGAGAACACCACATGTATGTGAGTATAGCACAGATCCCTGTACCAGATGTATTTCTAACAATAGCAGTAAAGTGTTGTGGAGCGCTTCTTTTTGACTCTTACTCAGAAACTTGTGTTCATGAGTGNCATTTCTAACAATAGCAGTAAAGTGTTGTGGAGCGCTTCTTTTTGACTCTTACTCAGAAACTTGTGTTCATGAGTGGAATAAATTTCAGTGACGTGACCTTGCAGACACCAAAGTGAACAACTGATTAGTCAGTCTGAAGGGGAAGCAGGGGTTAATTTGCAACGTGCGGGCTGGTAGGCTTGCAGTTATAACATGTTATCAACAGCCGCCCTATATTTACTTACATAACAAAAAGAAAAGGCGGGAGGATCCTATAGTCCAGGGCTATTTAATTAGTGGCCCGCCAGACTTATCAGACTGGTCAGCAAACAAAATAGTTTAACACAGTCTTTTTTTTTCTTGTATACTTTTCAATACAGTTACCTAAATTAGCATTACCTGTAATTATCACTAGTGCAAAACATGTAATAAAATTATGCATTAATTTATTACATCTTCATGCAAATAAATAAAATATATATTAAAGAGCCATGGCTTTGTAATAAGTAAATATTGTCCATCTAGCATTGTAATTATTTGTAAGTGGCAGAACTGTTTTAAAACATAGGTTTTTCAAGTCAGCTTCGGTAAATATTTAAGAAAATAGTGAATGCGTTTCAGTTTAAAATAATTAAACTTGACAATAAAAAAAAATCTTATGAGGTTTATTGACGGTAGCTATGTTTGAATATTATTACCATATGATTGAAGTCTGTTTGTTTGGAAGTATTTATAAGTGCAGATTTATTGATATTCCTTTTTATATAGGTTGTAATTTTATATTAGTTTTAATTTTAGTGTTTACATTAATAAAGTTGTACTAAAATGGGTATTAAGTTTAATTGAAAACCAAAAACATGCTGGAAAATGCCAGGTGGGCAATTGAGGACAGCTACGATTTGCCCACGCTGAGGCCAGTTGCGGGGCTGCGCTACGGCTGACCAAGAGATTGCAGCACAGTTGTCACTTTACGTAACATCCGTTAAAATGACTAAATTAAATTTTTATTTAATACAATGTGTAAATTAATTTTGCTGTATGTAATTTTGAGCAATTACTTCTTCTATTGAAATAGATGCGTTAATTTTTCTGCTAACTACTTGCTTTCGTTTTTACAAATGCAAGTACTGCAACCTATGAATGCAGTACAAGAGGAGGCCAATTGCTAATTTGTATTACCATTAAATAAAATACACAGAGAATGACAACTGACTAGCTTGCAGATATTTTACATTTAAATCATTAGTTTTTCTGTAATTGTCTGGGAAGGGCACTACATGCCGCTGGGCCTGAAACTGCCCGTTGACCTCAACTTATTTATCAATTTCAGCACTGGGTACCCAGTGTAAAACTACAAGGTTACCATACACAACACACATGGTGGTAAAATGCCATGTTGCATATAAAACTTACAAATTTTTAAAAATGGAAATTGGAATATGAATTTAGGCGCTACGCTGTAGTATCTTAAAAATTGTATTTACCTGTGTCCATATTTTTATGCTTTTATGAGTTAAAATATACTTGTGAAAAAATTTTGATTATCCTGAAGGTGCCCCACATAAGTGGGTATGGGCACGGGATATGGTAGTGGATGTACAGAAAACATCCTGATATTGCACCACACTAAGCATGTATTGCATGGGACCAACACTTGCAGAATGCACTTAGTATGGTGTTGGACCACAATTAGCATAGAGATAGGTGGCGATACAATCAGGCATGGAGGCACACAGATGTTGGATGTTCTCCCTAGGAAGATTCTGATGCAACTGGCACAACTGACCCTCCAAATCTGTCATAGTTGCTGCTGGCCGAACTGTCCAATCTGGTCCCAAACTTTCTTGATGGACAAGAGGTCTAGGGCTCTTGCTGGCCAAGGAAGCATGTTGACATTACGAAGGCAGGCCAGAGATACCTGTGCTGTGTGAGGTCGGGCATTTTCCTGCAGGAAAATGAGGTTGTCAGGGCATCAGGAAGGGGAGTGCACGTGGTCGCAGAATTTCCTAGATGTATCACCTAGCCATCAGGGTTCCTTCAAACACCACCATTTGGGTGTGGGACTCATAGGAAATGGCAGCCCACACCATGACACCTCTCATTAGGCCTTTGTGCCACTCTAAAATGAAGCATGGATCACGGCACTTACCGGGACTTATCCAAACTTCAATTCAGCGGTCGTCTGTATCCAGACAGAACCGTGATTTGTTGCTGAACACCACCTGTTGCCAATTTGCAAGCTGCCATGCTGCCTGTTCTCAGCAGGTCACACAAGCTCAGTGATGCTCAGGTTCTTAATGGTAGATATCGCGAGAGATGCTGCAACGACAGATTTCACTCTGCTAGCCACCTGAATATGATACTGGTGGACACAGGCATATCCTCAGCTGCCGTGACATGTACCTGGATGGTGCACAGTGACGCCTGGAGTACTTGCAGCCTGTCACACGATGAAATGATTTTCTCTACTGGTGGTCAGCCATGGTCAACCCAAGCCTTCTCCTGTTTCCACTGTGTTCAACACCGACTCACAGTATAGGCAGAATGGCTCACGTGTCGAGCATTAAGCTGAAACTTCCAACCTGCTTCACTGAGGCTGATGATGTAGCCTCTCTCAAACTCATCCATTTGGGCAAAGCTTGTCAAATGTGCTGTTGGGGAATGCTGCATGTTCACCGAACTTTGCTCTGTGGCTGACACTGTTCACACTGTTTTGGTGTCCATAACTAATTTTCCATAAGCATTGTGATTTATTATTTCTGTGTGGTTGGTAAGAAAGCTGAAATTTGTCAAATAACATTTTTATGTGAATAAACAATGGATCCTAATCAATTTCTTTCCTTTGCAGTAATAAAAAATTGCTACAGCAAAATCAATTTTTTTTTTTTTTTAAATTTGTTTACTCAATGATTAGGTAATTTTGAACAAATTATTCACGAATGACCCTTCACTACTTGCCTGGTGCTTAGGGCTATAACAGATGAGCCTTTGTGATACAAGAGTTAAAATGCATTCGGTTTCCTGTTGAGATGTTAAAATAGATGAACAGACAAGAAACAGCTGTTAAAACTTGATGTGAAAAATCCCATTCAAGTACATAGGGTAGCCTGACATACAGTAACGAAATAGATGTCATGCAGATATCTGACTTTCCTGCACTTTGTTTAATGAACTTCAGAAAAAAAGATATCTAGGTTGGTGGGTATATATAATCTTGTCTACCAGACTTACTATAGGCTGTTCCTGGTAAACTGAGCATTTTTGAAAGCCCTGCGTAAGATCTGCTTATATGCACATTGTATATTTTTCCACTACAGGTAAAATTAACATTGCCATGGGCCTCACAACTTTATTCATGCGTCGGTCGAGTAAAACTGTGAAATTATTAGAAAAGTAAATGCTTTACAAATTTGCTAACTTTTACACATTTACACATTTAAAAAAAAACATATCTCAAAATAAATAGTTTCAGTATTCACAAATGCTCGTCTAACGGTTTTAACTCAATGTTAAAACATGGAACTACTTCCCCTCTGTTATTACCAACATAACTGGATGCATGCCAGTCAGTATTTCCTGTATAATATATGCAGTTAAGGGCAGTGACAATTTCCAAAGATTGTTTCCAAAAGAGCTCACTTTATCGTGAACAGCCCTTTAAAATTCATGATCTATGTGTGAGTAGCTTTGTGACATGTCTTAACAGTCAGGTGGAAACCATATGGCGACAGTATATGTGTTCTGTTTTTTTATTGGGTTTACTTCCACACAATTTCTCAAAGGGGAAACCTTACACGAGATAGGCACTAGTGTGCGGAAGTGTCATTTATGTATCGTCATCCTGGATATATTCCATTCACGGTTACTTCCAACTTTTCTAAAGCCTTGCCAAAGTTCTTTTTCCAGGATATTCCCCCGCCTTACGCAAACAGAGCTTAACCGAGTCTAGAAAATTACACCAAAGGGACAATGCACCACATTTGTGTGAACTCAGCTTAGTAATATTCTGTATAAGAGCTATTTCTTACTAGGCATTACCAACACCTCTATTTTCTCTCTGTTTTTATTTGTATTAATCATGACTGAAATATTATAATTTTTAGATAAAATATTAATAAAAAATAAGATATTTTATGTTAACAGAAATATAAAATGCTTGTGATACGTGACATATGTAAGAAACAACTAAGCACGCCATACCCTTGAGTGATTTTTCAAATGTTTGATTAAAAAAGTATGGAGAAACAGTGAATAGCTAATGCTGTATGGCATGCTCCCAAACTGAGACAAAATTATAGAGGAGTTCTTGGAATATAGTGTTAGCCAATTGTTGCACTTTTGTGCTTAAGTTGCCACGAAAACTATCACCATGCCCCCATACCAATAATGTAAAGCAGAATGCCAAAATGGCAGGATACGCACTAGTGAATTATAAGGGCTGCGGGTTAGTAGCATGGAAGGGAATAGAGTTTAGTATAGTAGTTGGCCACTTGACAGTGCTGGGAGTACCTACACTGCATGGCTGGCAACAAATTTAACTTCTAGAGTCACCACTAGATTGGATGTATGATTCTGAAACAGGAAAGTGGTGGCTGCTCAGAGGAAAGGCTGGATGTGAAATGCATCTGCAGACGTGAGAGAAAAGGAGGGATAAAATATCTGCAAGTTGCACTGCAAAGGAGCACAGTGTTTCGCATAGTGCGTAGGAGAGGAATGCACCTATGTGACTCTGGGCTTACAAAAGAATACAGCGTTGAGATAACGCATCTGCCACAAACACTGGACCAGGTGTGAAGAAGCTATTGTAGAGCTAACAGCAGTGGCTGGCTGACAGAGCTACCATGCCCCAAAACTGTAACAAAATGTTCGAATATTAGAAAATTTAAGTCCCCTTAAGTTTTAAATTCCCTGATATAAATTTATTTCTCAATTAAACTGTAATTTAAAGCAAAATATTGATAGTAATGCCCAGAAATAAAAAAAATTCCTTAAGGGCAGCACAGTTTACGCATATAGATGTGTGTTTGTGCACACATTTCTTAATTTTTTTTCATTGAATTTCTACATATTGTAAAATCTGCGTGGAAAATGTTTTTTACACTTTGCTGATGCTAAGTAATAAAATACCGGTGTAGAGATATGTAAAGCAAACATGAAAATGCAAAATAAATGTTTTTGTGTGATTCCATTATAAAGGAATGAATAAATAAATTATTAGTCTCATCCAGTGGCACATCATCACCTTAATCCCAGGGAGGGCCAAGATAGTGACCGCCACCCTCATCCTTGCTTTCATGTAGGTGGGGAGAGGGGGGGGGGGCTACAGGGGTATAGTGCTCCCTGCTCCCCAAATTTTGTGAGTGTGGTACAATATGGAATTTGTCCCCCTCCCACCACAAAACTATATTATTGTCATGTCTTTTGGTACTTTAACAAATTGTGCAACAACAACACTTCATTACAACAGTATTTTATGATGTGCTAAAGAATATGTATTTTTATATATATATTTTTTTTAATGTGAAAATTTTACTTGCTCAGGTACAAGTCTGTCATCTCTCCGTGCTATTATATTGGCCTAATTCTCATTAAGTACCTTCTAACTAAATTTCCATTTGTGTGTTACTAGCAAAAAAAGATTAGGAGCATACCTATCCCTCTGTGTTGAAAAAAATATGTGAAGGGGGTACAACTCTACACTTTACAGATCATCTCCTTCATTAAAGAACAGCATTTTGGTTATTGTAACATAGTATACAGTCAAATAAAGCATAGTGAAGAAGGCAAAAATAACTTTTAAAAGTTTTTTTTCTCCAGAAGTGACAACAAGGAAGATGAAGGGTGTGGGAAGAAAACTAACCATTGTAATTGATAAGTTTGTGTGTGGCATATTGCATACAAATGAATACCACAAATATTGAACACAAAAAAAATATTGTAATTCAACAAGAAGTTACTGATATAACTAATAAGCCTACTTTCCTCAACATGATATGACTTTACTTGTCTTTGAAAGCAATAACATTAGAAATGAAACCAAAAACATATGCAAAATTAGTGAGATAATTACAAATATATATTTGCCTTACCCCGAACTTGAACCCAGAACATCTCTAACAATAAGCTATCATGCAATGCACTGCATTATGGAGGTTGGATTTGGAGCATTAATTTTGGATTTAATCATACTGATGTTTTGAATCAAAGGGTTTACTAAACTAAAATATTTAAGAGGGCTGTCATTTTGAAAATAAGTGACTGGGCCACTTGATACGTATAAGTTTACAGGGCCTACCGTAGCGCTACTTGTGTGAAGAATTTTATGGGAATCTGTGGTTTGGTCCCTGCCATAAAAAATATTTTTTTTTGTATTTAAACTGTCGTACAAAATTAAAAAAAAAAAAAAGAGGCTCTATATATGATGCTTCTAATGTATAATGTCTACATTAAAATATTTGTTGAATTTGGTTAAATTATTTAATATATGTTACAAATTACCCAAATTATTTATGATGCTGCCATTTTAAATATTATTCTCTGGCCCATTTAAATCATGAAAGTTTACATGGACTTCTGTAGCATTTATAGTGTGCTCAATTTGGTAAAATTATTTTTAATGTTCCAGTGTAACATTTGGTGGGAATCAGTTGATTGGTCCTTGAGATATGGCATAAAACCTTCATAATTGACATATGGCGATCTTCATAAATGGAGGACATAAAATTAATGTGGCATCATATTCGATGATTGTATACTGTCAACATACAAAGTTAAGTTAACATAGATTACATAACTCCGTAAATATGGCACATAAAACTAAAATTATTTTATAGCCGCCATTCTAAAAATTAGTGTCTCATACTTAAAATAATATGTATATTAATATGACCTACCACAGTACATCTTCGCAAAATTTTGTAAGAATGGGTTGGTTGTTTCCTGAGACATGAGATAAAAACTTTATTTATTCACATGTTGCTATCTTACAAAATGGTGGACAACATGTGCTTTGTGTTTGTGATAGTTTTAATACCTACTGCCAGTATATAAAGTTAAGTTGGAATTGATTCCTGGTTACAACAATATAACATTCTAAGCTAAAAATGACTATGACCGCCATTTTGAAACTCTCTGACATGCTTAAAACATACCACTTAACATCATCTGCCTCCGTACTACTGTTTGCCAAATTTTATATGACATAAAAACTTTCTTTATTCACATGGTGCTATCTTATAAAATGGCGGTGAAAATGTGCTCCGTGTAGATACAGTTTATGCATGTAATATCTACTGCCAAAATACAAAGTTATGTTGGAATTGATTACATAATTGTCGCCCCTGTATCAATTAAGGCGGGAATCAACTCATTACCTCTGCTCTTGATCATCCTATATTTCTCCTGACACAAATTTTTACGCCTAAAACTGCGGCCAGAAAAACCACTCAAATTTCCGACCGTTGCTTGCTTCCTGTCATTAGTCAATATTTGCGTAAATGCCCAGATCGTCCGCATCAGAAACACCTACGAGCAGTAAGGTCAAAACGTGGCTGCAAACAATCACGGCTCAGGTGACCGAGAGCAACACAATTTCTGCAATGATGTGTTTATTGTTGGTTATTACTCAACATAGTAAATGCAGGTCTCAAGCCCTTAACCAAAGCTGGAGGGGCAGGGGGAAAGTAGCATGGTATTCACTAACATCCCCAAGCCTACCTTCCAGTTCTATGGCTATAATACGTAACTCAATCATAATGGGTATAGGTAACAATTGCAATGAGCACGTACATGCAAAGCAATATTCTCAAAACACAATGTGTAAGATATCCCTTTCTGTTAAATTTAATCCCAGGGTTCGTTGATAGGCAATTATAGACTCAACAAATTCTAATAGGAGTTTACTAGGCATTTGATAGCTATGTACAAAATCAAGTTCACAGTAGCGCATAATTTGTGACAGTAGGGCATAAGTCAAAATACGTACTTAAAATTTTCAAAAAAAGCCATCCTGGCTATTGATCTTCTCACTAATGAACTATAACGCTTAACACTGGCACTTGACAGATAAGACCTGCAACAACTTTTTGTCTTCACAAAAATGTAAATCAACAATTTCAGCCATGGCAATAAAAAAGGCCAAAAGACTACTGGGCTCCATGGTGGGAACGACCGGTAGTGCATTGACAGATTGGACAAGCAATTTGTTATTAAAGGGATCGTCTGGCACAATCACAGAGCGTGCCTGCTCTCGGGAACGGTCAACCGGGTTGTAACGCTCGTGCCAGAAAGTCACTGCGTCATGCCGTAAGTCCGCTACAGTTGTGTTGTCCAAAATGGGTACTTCATGATCTTGTAGTAAGGACATCAATTCCTCCTAATGCAGAATATATATGAAGCCCACCTCAGCAGACATCATGAAAGAGAGAAAAAAAATATAATTAGAGACAAGCAGAAAGTTGCACAGTAATATTTGTGGCATATTGCATACAAATGAATATCGCAAATATTTAATACAAAAAATAATGTAATTACAAAAATATTTCAGGTACAATGTTTATCACAAAAACTGCCCGGTGGCCATAATAAAATTTACCACAGTTAACCGTGAATATAAAAAAGAGATCTCGCAAAGAATTTAACGTCGGGCAGCAAAATTTAGAGAAATGAAATAATGCCCTTTCAAAGCAGACATTGAGTGATATATCAAAAAGGAATACATACAGCATAAAATAATAATAAAAAAACCAAGCTTGATGCCGGACAGCCCTATTGGTTAATTTTGGCCCTACCAAAGTCAGCGCCAAATAAAACACATGTTAAAGTAATAATTACAAACAGTTTAAAGCCTTATTAAAATTTAACCATAAACTGAAGGTGCGTGGCATGACCCAAACAAAATACAAAAGATCTAGGCAGTGCCAATTGAAAAATTCCAAGCACACTTGGCTACACTAGAGCAACAATGGCAGTGCACGTACACCTTCCGTAATGTTCGAGAATAGCCATCAGCAAAACCAACTCGCAAACAATAGGAACAAACAGTTTACAGCAGTACATTATGTTAAATCAAACCAGAATTTTGAACGGCTAACAAACAAAAAAATTAGACAATGACACCACCGAAACTCCTACTGTTAATCTAGCCATAAAGTTACATCTGCCAGTAAAAATTATAACAATAACAACTATTGATGCCATGACCCGCCTTAACAAACGTCAGCCGAGCTATTTGCACATATTAATAAAAAAATTCCCTAGGTATGGGCAATGATAACGATGAAGCAGGTGAAGTCATCAGCTCAAAGTCTCGTGGGCCATCAGAATAGAGTGGGCAAGTGTGCAATTGAGCCCCGACAAACGGGGTAAAGCCTTAATAAACTGTCATTCAACTAGATGTCGTGCTGTGCAAATGCGAAGAGGAGGGAGTAGGCTGGTATCAAGGTTGGGATCCAAGGAGGTAGCAAAGGATGGGAAACCAAGCAATGAGAAAGAGTGCGCTATAGTTCAATAATCCTGGAATGATGCATGTGGCGCCATGCTCGGTGCAAGTTATTCATATTTGGTACCATGTTTTTAGTGCATTTAAAGTAATCTGAACAGTTTTTAATCAGTCAGTGATAGTCTGAGTTTGAAAATAATCATCTTTGATAACTGCCTAAAGTGCAGTGGTTACATTTATTGGTAAACTTACCATGATATTGGCAGCAAACCAGGGATAGTAAAGCCTTGTCTACAATTGATTTTATGCTAAATGCTATCTGCAACTACGGTTCCATCTCGTAATGACTTCGCTGTCAACGAGATTTTAAGCACTACCTACCTACTTACCTATCTACAACTGACGTTAATAGGTAGGGAATTAATAGGAGGGTGAGTTTTGTCAAGAGGAATTTTTTTGAAATGCTGCAAGTTGGTTATTTACAAAAACGCTTATCCAATTAAGTTTTGTTGCCGTTAATTACTTTTGTATGAAATAGAGCCCACCGACATTATACTTACACTTAATTATTTTACAATTCTTTTTCCATTATTTTCTATTTTTTTTCATGTAGTTTAACAGAATGCAAATGTAAAACAGTGGTGAGTCTGTCTATTGGTAAATGTTGAATGTGCATACTATTTGTTTTAGTTTATCTGTGACGTCTTGAATTGTGTTTCTGCAATGTCTGAAGTTAATTGTAGCCATTGCCATTTATCAGAATACTTTTATCAGAATTACTTATAGACAACCAGTTTTTTGAACACCAATCTAATAGGGATATTTTCTAGAATATCAATTATGTTTTTATTAATGCCATTAAAATAATTACAGCATATAATACTACCAGACAGAATATTTTTTATTTGTGTGCAAACTTTATTTTTCAAGTTACGACACTCTCAAAATGTAAAATTTTCAAACTCCGTTGTAAACAATTGAAACTGTTTTTTATTGACTACCATGTGTGCGGCGTACTTGTGCATGTTTTGGTTTAGCCATTTTAGCTTCAGCAATGGAATGATTTAGTCTCATGTAATTTTACTTCGGTAAACCTTTACCTGCAAGCATATGCCTCCCAAAAATATTAAACCTTATTTAGGCACATTTTAAGAGCATTTTGTTTCTGTATCGGTATTACTTAATCATTACTTTGGTATCTCAGTATTTTGGAATGAGTCATTAAAAAGTAAGGATAATATTAAATCTCTATAGATTAAATTAGCATGATATGGCTTTTGTTATTCCAGAAATGTTTTAAACATAAGCCTTAAGAAGCCTAAGTATGAGCATTTAGCCTCAACATTGTAAAGCAATTTTGAAAGGTAATGTTATTAACATTTCTATCTGACAAAGTAAAACATTTTGAAGGAATTTTGAAAGGTAGTGTTATTAGCATTTCTATCTGACAAAATAAAATATTTTGGTATTTTATTAAGGTACAAAAAAAATTCCTTTGTTTTAGTGTAAACCATATAAAAGTTTTTGTGAAATGTAATAGTAATCTCTTGTTGGCAGAACTGGCACTACCTGTAAAATGAACAAAACTGTGTTTTGAATTATGTTACAGAGAAAAAAAAAATAGTAATATTTACTTAACGTTGAAATGATTTTGACACACAAAATATGTACTGTAATCGTTAATTACTTAGTGTTGTATGACCCTTACTATGTTTAGAGATGCTTCACGCTGCTTTTATTTTCATTTAAAACATTTGCAGGCATCTTATTCTAAGTGCATTTTGTTTTGTTTTTGTGCAATTGCAGGTGTTCAGTGATTTGACAATAACATTCAAATCCCCCAAAACAACAACATATAATTTAAAATCAAACACACACATTACGTGCTACAGAACCTGCATGCAAACAAGTTACAAGAACAACAACAACATGTAGAGTGATGTCACAGGCACCTTATTTTGGGATGTCCAGTTTTCCCCAGGCAAAATTGTAGTCTCTTAAAATGTGTTATTCTCTAGTTATACATGCATAAATAAAGGAAGGACCACTTCATAAGTCTTCAAATTTATCACACATCGCAATCGAAAGAACCTATATTCCGAAAAACAGGCCTTGAAATGTATCTCTTTTTATAATAACGTGCTCGCCTCATGGCGCTGTGAAAACTAATTGAATTTCACAGCAGTTAAAAACGCACTGCTCTAAACAAAGTTTTCCTACTACCAACCGCATTCTGCGGCAGCGCCCAGTAAGACTAGGCGCTTGCCACGACGGAAGCTCAGCGAAAACCCATAAGAGCAGTGTTAAATTATCAAAGGATGTACATCCGCTAAAACTGATAACCTACTGATAACAACTTTCGGGAGCAGGCTGGCACGTCCCAACTTGCAACTGACGTTTAAGGTCAAACCTGTTTTTGAATGTGTTAAAGGGATCTGGAATGGGGAAATTGAAATACTAATATTAAATAACATACATATAATTAAGCACAATGTACATACTGTATACATGACTTGATTCTGTGTGCTGATTTCTCATTTAACATGTACTATATTAATTGGCATCTCCTTAAATAGGAATATTTATATATTATTAACATTAGAATGTGAACTTTAATCACTGCGAAATTCATTCATTATTTCAAACCATTCCATGTAAATAAATAGTAAAATATAATCAACCAATACTTCTTTTTGTGAAGGAGCTGAAATACATGTCTGTAGAAGAACAATAAGAGTTCTTATTTCATGTGAAATGAGTGAGACATGCAGTGACTAGCATGTAGTTTCTAGAGGTCATAATTATCATCAATCTGAAATAAATTATTACACAAAAAAGTTTATTGTTTGTAAGTAGTCTGGATTCATTTTTCAGCATTACTGTATGACTTTTTTTTGTGGCCCTCCTCCTCCTGTCTCTCAGTTATGTATCAATCCAGTATTGGACATTTCTTCTAACATTATGCTTTTCATGATATCAAGATGTTCTAAAAATTTGTACTGCCAGGGTGCTTGCACACTGATCAGTGTAAAAATACAAGTACATAACATTATTTGCATATAGCGATAGTTTGTTTATAATGGACATAAAATCAAGAGTGAGTGCATCATCTGACCGGTGCAGTCCTTTGTGAAGTTAGAGATTGCATGATAGCTTGATGTAGTTTTAGTTACTGGAGGGTTCTTTTTATGAGTGGGTACTCTTTAGTGCTTAATCAAAACATGTAGAAAACAATTTTTTTCTCTTAAGCTGTTGGAAAACACTTTACCAGTAACAAACACTTAAATTATATTCAAAATAAATTCATTAAAAAAAATATATAAAAAATTAACAAGTATGAAAGGTTTGGAATTACATTAAAGAGGTGCACCTCATGCAAGAACTTCTGTTAAAATTACTTACTTATCTAATACATTTTTTTTTACATACTGTATCTATTTTTTGTTACCAGGTTAGGTAATTACCAGTAATTGCAAAATATCAAACAGAAATTAAGATTTTTTTTTTTGTTGTTTGAACAACCAACCACCAAATAAACTTTAACATGCAGGCTGTTCTGTTATGTGAGGTGCTGCCATGAGCCAGATCCACTGCCATTGGCTGGAGGAAGGTATGTGTAAGATTGTTACTTTGTTAGTTCGTCATAAGCGATGATTGCTCGGCAAGGAAGCTAGCACATCATGCCTGGAATGTTGGCCAATACAAAATTTTAAGCACAAGTTTGGTCTTGCAATAATAAACAAAATCACGGATGTGTAATAAAATATGTTTTCGAACACTTTCCTAGGGTGGTACAGGAAGCTTGTTACCCCACATAATAAAATAAATATTACAGTGGTCTCAAAGCTGAGAGTGTGATTTTCAAGAAGGCAAAAAGATTGCATCAGTACCAAAGAGAAAACTACAGCAAAGGGTACTTGCATAGAGTAGTGGTTCAACAAAAGAACTGTTACTTGTGGTCACAACTATGATCTAAATTACAAGTGCAGTTTGACTTTTACACAAAGTTACATAAATAATGTTATTATCATTTTCTGAAAACCTGACATTATGTTAATGAAGCTAAATGTTACTATACAGCATAGGATGTCAACAATCAAGATAAGTTTATACAACACACTACAATACACGTACTGCTATCTAAAACAGTGAAACAGAGTACAAAAACAGCAGAGGCTGCAAAGCGTTGGTAACTCAAAGAATCAAACATTTAAAAAACTCATAGTTGACAAAACTAATTGGCTATTACACTATTGTTTGTAAAAATTGCAACACCCAGAAAGAATGGCTTGAATGAACCCAAATTCAGAGGATGTGTAGAACAGTGTAATGGCAATATGTGATCACGATTGCAAAGCGATGGCGTACAACTAGGCCCAGCAGCACCCTCTTTTATGTGACCAGAAAGATCAGCGTCACACCAAGCTCAGTCAGCGAAGTGCCATCAAATGAAGTGAAAGCAAGTGTCAGCAGACCTCGTCAACATCAAAGGGTGCCATATCAGCATGTGAGTGAGTTTGAACGGAGCAGAATGATTGGACTCCGGAAACGGGTTTGTTAGACCGTGATATTTCGGCTTGTTCAGGGTATGCTCCTACGACAGTGATGCGTGTGTGGAACGAGTGAATAGAAGAGGGTTGTACGCAGCGATGAGCGGGTACTGGACCATGCAATGTGACCACAGCATGGGGCCGCCATCTTGACCGCATGGCTATAATGAACCATAAAGCCTCATCCACAGTGATGCTTGACACTGAAGCACTTCAACAGGTGTGAACCTGTCTGTGTCGACGGTTCGACGCCATCTGCTGCAGGCTGGACTGGTAGCACGCGTGCCTTTGCGTCTGCTTCTATTGTCCAGAAATCACATACGCCTAAGGCTGCAATGGGTATGTGAACGCCGTTGCTGGCATGCTGATCTCGACCCCTACGTATTGAGGGCAATCTGAGCAACAACAGCTACGTCAGGGAAGTTTTAGAGCCAGAGGTACAGCCCCTCCTTCAGGTAACTCCACATGTCATATTTCAGCAGGACAATGCCCGGGAAAATAGTTGCTCGGCGACTTGTTCGTCATGGTTCTCCAGCAACCACTGTTGTGTAAGTGGACTCGCATACAAACCGCGTGGAGGGAGATTCCCCAGGACCATATCCAGGTCCTCTTTGATTCGACGCCATAACGTTTAGGGGCTATGATTGCAGTATGTGGGGGCTTTACACCATTCTGAATTCTCAAGGACAGAGATCATGTACAGTTCTGTAATCCTAATCAATTGTGTATTGTCATGTACCTAATCTGTGGTATAAAGTTAATTTCAATCACATGTATCCTTCTTGGTGTTGCATTTTTCACACACGTTAGTGTATTTTGTAAAAAAACATCAATTAACTAATTAATTTTATCAATTTTAACAATTTAAGAGTTATGACAAATTAAATGTGTAGTATTTTTATTTACAATGTCATGTTTTAAGTTTGATGATAAAATGAATAATTTCTAGGAGATAATTAACAGAATAAAAGTTAAGGGACGACGAGACTTTGCCAAACAAAAGACAGCTTTACCCAAATAAGAGCGAAGTAGTGAAAAAAAAAAAAAAAAAAAAAATAAACATATGTTAAACATTAATGGTGCCACAAATGGCACACACTCCTCTCCTCAAATCAGACCATGGCCAGTTTTTGGTTATGAAAATCCAATCATTTAACTAGAGGTATTACACAAAATGACCAAAAATGGAAAATTAACTAATTATGAAACTTAAAAAATTATCCTCTAGATTCTTGTGGAGCAGGAGGTAGGGTTCCTTCAGGAAGGGAATGTGAAGATGTTGGTTGTGGTGTTGGTCAGTTGGAAAGAGTATGGAATTTGAGTCATTATAAAAAAACAAATCACTAGACAAAGGACAGTAATGCTGCAAGAAACTGCAATGGATACTAGGTTAAAGCCAGGAATATTTGGCAGGGAATGTACTGGACGGAGAAGGTAAAGCATATCATTGAAGTTGGTACCATGTGGTTGGAATGCCAACAGAGCATAGAGTTCCTGAACCAAAGAGCTATTCAAGATTAGGTTGGGAAATTTTAAAAATTGAGAGGCGTAAGTTTAGGAGCACGTTTAGGAACTTGAATTATTGGTAGGGATTGATTAATGTGAATGGCTGAACTAACACAGCCGAATGTCTTAAAGTAAGGGCTAACGATGTCACCAGATTCATTACCGAAATATCCACTTCCATTCAGAGAGAGCGTGAAAGAACCAGTAGAATCAGTAGTAGATCTACCCAGAAGGGTGATTTCAAGATGGAATTTAGCAGAAAATAATCAAAAGGAAGGGGTTTTGTGAAAAAAGGGAAATTCAAGGTTACCAATTGATTTGCCACAAAAGTCCAAATAGGGTTTTCCAAAGAAAAGGTTGAATTCGCAACTATGGACTTGACTGTCAAAAAAAAGGGAAGACTGGAGGACAAAGAGTGATTACATGAGTTTGACAATGAGCTAAAGAATTATGATTTAGTGAGGCAAATAACTTTCTATCAGGGCTAACGAAAAGGAATTCATTCACAGATAATAACAAATACTGGTTTTATTTTTCAACTAGAAACAGCAAGAGGAAAGCATGGTATGTTTCAAAAAAGGCTATCCTTATTGGCTAATGGAACATTTACAATAACATTTAAAGATGTATTGTAAATTACAGCTTCCACTAAACTAAGACTATAAAACATATACAGATTATCAGGGATTACAGGAGCTATCATACATAGAGGTAAAACAATTAGGTGGTGGATTTTGTTCAAAATGTTTATAAAAGACGCTGGATTTATTAAAGTAGAACTCATTTTACAGTGGACACATGTTTTAATTGCATGCTACAAATAAAAATTTCCCAGTCTGGCGTTGGACACAGCTTCGGTAACACGGAGTAGCATGGTATTAAGATTCACATTAAAACTAACTATACCAGCCACAGAACTTCTTGGTCGCTGAAGGCCAGGCAATCTGACTTGCTCCTCCCACTAACTGGTGCCGGTAGTCTATCACAGCTGTGCGCTGTTGCCTAGTTCGCAGTCTTACAATGACAGCAGCGTGTCGAGCAACATGTTTTATCACAGCTGTGCGCTGTTGCCTAGTTCGCAGTCTTACAATGACAGCAGCGTGTCGAGCAACATGTTTTATCACAGCTGTGCGCTGTTGCCTAGTTCGCAGTCTTACAATGACAGCAGCGTGTCGAGCAACATGTTTTATCACAGCTGTGCGCTGTTGCCTAGTTCGCAGTCTTACAATGACAGCAGCGTGTCGAGCAACATGTTTCTCAGATGCGCTCATAAAATTGTGAAATATTTAATTAAAATTAGTTCACTTTTTGCAATAGGCCCTTTTTTGCTGAATAAGTAGGTGGAAATCCTATGTCTGTAGCTTTAAACGTTTAGTTTTTTACATTAGTAAGGGGAGTGCATGACAGTTGACATAAACTCACGACTATTTTTCAGAATACAGGATATTCTTAGTTCTTCCCTTTGTAATGATGCAATATATTAATTATCAGTATACCTGGTTAAATTTCTTTAGTTTTCGAGGCTTCGTAAAATTTTATTGGGATTTGAAATTAAAGCCGTGGGAGTTTGTTTATCGTGGTATAATGTTTATAGAGCATACGTTTGCCGTTTCAGGAAATCTTAGTCTTATTAGCGTCAGCATTGTTGATAGAAGCTTTTATAACTGCGTCGACAGTTTTTTTCTGGAAACTTTGGATTATCTTTTGCCGACGATGCAATTTGGATGACTACTCAGTTTGGAATGGCGTGGGAAGTGGTTGCCCGGCCCACGCCACAACAGAGACAGATAACGGTGAAGGACCAACAGTAGACAATCAGCGCTCGAAGGGTACACGTCGGGCGTGGCAAGTATCCCCCACACTGGCAAACGTTGTAATGATGCAATATTCTTAATTTTTCGGGACACGGGTGTAAAATTCTTTCATGTGTATGTAGCTTTGGAAAGCTTCGTAATATTTTTATCGGGTTCAAATTTAAAGCCGTGGTGGCTCGTTTCCCATGGTAGTTTGTTTATCCGGCAGACGTGTGCTATTGTAGGTTATCGGGTGGACGTCTGCTGTTTGCGTTTTATCAGGAGTCCGTTTACAGTTTTCGTTTCGAACGTTGGTTTTTTGGGAAGCGTCAGCATTATTTAGCTTTTTCAGGCGACGTCGACAAGTTTTAGTACCTCCTGCGCAGTTTTGTTGTACGAGAGGTTAGTTTATCTGGATGTTGCCGGTGTCAACAGTTTTAGTTACTACGGCGCAGTTTCGATTTCGATAACGTGTTGAGAGCGGGACACAGCGCAGTTTTGGATGACGCTGATGGCAGATGCCGGATGCCGTGCGCTTATCTTAGGAGAAGGGGGCGATAGGCCTGCATATAAATACTAGTGGCGTCTATCGCCTAAGAAAAAATAAAGTAACCAACCGTCGAAGAAGACGCATCGGGCATGAAGAATTTCACCCACACCGGCAAGCACCCGTGACCGTAAAATCTTTTTTTTCACATTTCTTTTCAGTTTAACTTAACCTAAATTCTATCAACTTTTTTCCGCCGGTGTGGGGGGTCGTTAGGGTGCCAGGAGGGAACGAACATCTCTCCTGCCTTCGTAACTTAGTCTTGCGATGCAAGTTTTGAGACATTAATAAACTGTAAACGACTGTGGCGCTAGTCTGTACTTGTATATTTATCTCTGAACGGTTCGTACTCTGCATATGAAATTCGTATGTGAACTGTGTCATTCAAATGATAAATAAAGTATAGAACAAACTAACTTGGAACTTGAACTTTATTTCATAATTACACGGCGTCCATTCACTGAGTCTCGTGTTCCACCGTTGAGCAAGCCGAGGCAACTTAAACATCAGCCAGGTAACAAGTGCCGAACGTTACAAAATGGCACCTAACTGTGAGGCTGTAATAACGTTATGCTACTACATTATTTCCGCCAGTGTGGGAGTTCGCTAGTTCCTCTTGCGATGCCAGTTTTCAAGACGTGATTAAATAAACAAACCACTCCGGCGCTGTTATTTCTTTCTGTTTGTCTGTGAGACCTGTTCGTACTCTGCATACCTTAAGATTATTTGTGAACTGCTTCATTTGAACAATAAATAAAAGTACAGAGTAAACAAACCAGAACTTGACTTTATTTGTTTAGCGCCTTTAAAGTTTCCTGTTACTACCAATCGAGCTCACCGAGCTGTAATTTCCATTCGTTAACCCGGGCGGTGGAACATTACAAACATGACGGCCCATACGTGGGGCATCGTTACACCTTGAAAGGGAACCATACTTCGTAGGTATATCTAAATGTACCTGCCTTGCTTTGATAGCCGGCGACAACGAAGTCTGAATCGTGCTTAGTCGATTCAACATAATATGTAGCACCGCTGCCTTATTCCACCCAGTGTTGGTGCCAGCTCTGTTCTGTAGCTTCAGTTCTGCAACGGGCTTGGAACGTTTTTCTTTTTTTCAGTTGCTTGAGTGTAAAGTTTTTGTTTAATTTATGGTTCTAAGTAAACCTACTAGTTGCAAAAAGGAAGTGGTTCACAAACAATTCTGATTTATAATCGTTAGTGTGCATTAATTTTTTAACTAAATTATATAACTAAGAATTTTACAAAAGTACAAATTTTAAACAAAATTAGCTGTTTGACAGTGAGGGTGTGTGATGTCGGTGAATGTTCAGTGCGATGGATATGCATTGCATCTACGTCAAAGGAAATATTTGTGTCACAAAAAAGTCAGGAAACGAGTTAGGGTTTTTTATTACTACCAAAGAATATCTTCAAAGAACATTGTTAGAATTTTACAATAGGGGGCAAAATTCCGACAACAAAAGAAATTATGTCAGCTATGCATGATAGTTTCAACAATTCCATGGCAAAGTTTTTTTTTTTTTAAGAGTTTAAAAAGATGCTAGTGTGTAAATTTAATTGTCAGAACATCTGTATTACAAACTTAAAATTTCAGGTGTTTGTCCACTACAAGAGTTTTCTAATATATATATAAATTCCCAAACATATTACGTATATGGTTTATAGATTTCTCTTTCTACTATATTCAAATGTTTCTTTATGCATACAAATGTAATTTATATTACTACAATTCAGATTTCACGACACACGACACAATGGACACTTGATATGTGTGTCAACAGGGCTTGGTAACACTTGCCGATAGGCTGAGACTGAGCGGCCAAGAAGTTCTGTGTCTGGTATAGCGCCATTTGGTCAAATACTTCATGTAAGGTTTTGTTTAAGGCTTCATAAAAAGCATTATAATGTTCGAGGTAGAAGGTTGCCAGCACTTGAATGTTCTTGGTGTTACTGTATTCGAAATATGATCTTCCATATTACGCAGAAGAATGATATGGTTAGCCAAATGAGCAGAAACTTCATCTTGACTACTGTCCAGAGAATTTAGGCGCTTTTCCAATTGGACTAGCTAGATCTTGGTAGTCAAGTGTGCCAAACATATTTCTCAAAATTTTTCTTCCAAAATCAAAAAAGTCCAAATTTTTTTCGGGAGCTAGGAGGCAACAGAGAAGTTAGGGCAGAAATTTTAGACTTGGATTGTTAGGGAATTTTCTTTCAATGGGGTAACGGCAAACAGAAAATTTTGATCAAAACTAGAATTCCAAGTCTTGCATTTCTTTTTCATGTAAGACAATAATAGTTTGGACATGTCCTTTTGGTCAACAGGTTCCATTTGGAATAGAAGGGGTTAGTGAATAGAACATAATCATCCTTTTCGAATACTAGACCAGAGTAGTGTTTTTACCATTACAGATGACTTTGACAGGTATTAGGCTGTTAGGAACTTGATCAGGTACCACTACATGACTTAGTGTCAATAACAGCAAGGTAGAAAATCAAAACAGGTTCATGTGGAAACGGAAAATATGCACTAAAACAGAAAATAGAAGAAATACTAACAGGAGAATCAATTCAATACCATAATTGACAACACATATGAAATATCAACCCAATTAAGTTAATTACATTTCCATTACAACCCCAACTCTACAAAGTAATAAACCAAAGTCAAAAAAACCATTTGAATAAACTGTTAAACCTATGCACCATGGTTCTTTTTAGTATGCCTACTTTAAATGAGAGAGCTCGGAAAGACTAAGACCAGTGGGTGAACAGTCCACAGTCAAGATTGAGTCTGGGACAGACACACACCAGGAAAGAAGATGGGGCTAATCACAACACACGGGCAGAATCTGTAGTTTCTAAAGGTTGGTGTATGATAAAAAACGTGTACATAACGAACGAGTACATATATAGAATGTAGGTATTCTTTATGACACTGTTCATGGTTATCGTGTAGGTTAGGGCCATTTATGTGCCTGATCATCGTGAAACATGCCATAAATAATACATACTTTTATTTTGATAAATGTACATTCATTATGTACAAGTATTCCATAGTGAACTGAGCTTGACACTGTGAACATCCATGAATCAGGGCATAGCTCATGAATGAAAAGGTTTTAAGTGGGAGATATGCACACGCATTACATGTGCTCCCATTTTAGGGTCATCCAAGCTGGCTGTAACAGGCATCAAAAAGCGCTGAATCTTATATGGACCAATCCAACAAAATGATAATTTATCCATACGCTTGTCCACCACCCTACTTATGGTGTGAGATTTAAAGAGAACTAAATCTGCAGTTCTAAAAGAGTTATCTATTCTGTTTTTGTTTGTTTTACTCGGGTCCACTCTTGGGTCTTTTAATATTTCTGAGGTCTGCTACCCAAACTTCTGGAATATTCTCGACATTATTGGGAAGAACATCACTCAGCTGTCACAAGTTGGATACAGGGTGATTTGGCATGTAAATTAAATTCAAACGGAAAGGTGTAGATTTATGTGCCTCATGGTGAGTGTAATTTAACGCCGTTTGTCCCAACTGGTTTGTTCCGTTGCGTGGAAGGCAATGAGTGCCAAATGGAAGTTTCTGTTAAAACACTCTGCATGGAGAAAAACATGTGCCTAGAGACCTTGGAAATGTCTAAAGGCCTTAGAAATAAGATCCATTGTCTGATACAATAGTAGAAGGCATGCCAAAATTTTGAAATAATGTGTTTCGGAAGAGCATGTACAGTAGAAAAAGAATCGGCTTTCCTTATGAAATTAACCACACAGATTTTGAAAAGGCATCTATACATACTGAAAGCATGTTCCCAGACTTTACTCCTACATGGTGGATCTACATAATCAATGAACAACTTTTGCATAGGCCTTTTGGCTACTTCAGAGGACGAAAAACGTAAATGTGAATTTTGACTAGGCTTACTCATGGCACATAGCAGACAGGTCTTCTCGCAGTCAGCAATATCAGCACTTATCTCTTTCCAGGTAAAATGGCACCTGATAACCTCTATAGTTTTGAAAATACCAAGGAGTTCTCCAATAGGTGAAGAGTGGAAGTATCCAAAAACCATATTGCATAAATGAGCTGGTAATACCACACGTTTTCTGTTATTTGGCTTACAATACAAAACACTTTTAATCAGGGAGTAATGCTTTTGTTCAATACCTGACTTATGATTTTGGATAATAATGCTTAACTTTGGGTCTTCATTCTAATGATCCTGAATATATGTGACTGCTAAGGGAAAGTTGGTCAAAACATTACAGTTTGGTAGGTTTTCAGGTGGTGCGGAAGAATTTGAGCACTCAAGCATTCTTGAAAGAGTATCCGCTACAACATTTTGCGTACCTTTGCTGAACTTTGAATTTTAAGGAAGAAATACATGTCACCCAGGAACCAATTTTCCCTAGTTGTCAGGGGTTTGCCTACAGCCAGGATAATGCTTGGTTTTCAGTTTCTAGCAGGAGTTCAAAATGTTCCAAGGTACTGGCAAAATTTTTCAGTGCCAAAAACTACAGCTAAGCACTCTAGCTCGTAGATCATAAGATGATTTTTGCTCCTTAGGAGTCAGCGTGCGGAATGCAAAAGTTATGGGCTGGCGAGTACTGTCAGTTTCTTGGGCAAGAACTATCCCCACAGCTAAACAAGAGGCATCAATCTGCAGGATAAACGGTTTTGAGAAGTCTTCCCGTGCGGAGCACAGAGGGATTTATGATGTTATGTTTCAGTGTTTCGAAAGTCCTTTGTTGTTCTGCTTCCCACTCAAATTTGACTGACTTCTTACGCAACGGGTTTAAGGGTACAATTTTCTCTGCAAGGTGTGGTATAAATTTTCAAAAAAATTGAACCATGCCGATAAAGTGAAAAATGCCCTTAGCATCTGGTGGCTGTGGAAAATTTCTAATACCTTGTGTTCTGTCCTGAAATATGGCAATGCCTTGCGAGGAGATTTTATGTTTGAGGAAATGTATTTCCTGAACCACAGATTTGACTTTTGCAGTATTGACGGTGAGGCGGGCCTTTTCTAATCAGGTAAGAACCTTTTTAAGATGACTGAGATGTTGGTCAAAGTCCTCAGAATACACAACCAGATTGTTCAAGTAATTGTACACATTCTTGATTTTGATGTCATGACATATCTGATCCAGAAGTCTGGTAAGGACTTGGGTACCCGTGGGGAGCCCAAAAGGAACATGAGTGAATTGGTAAAGGTTCCAAGAAACACTAAAGTTAGTGATGGGTTTTGAATCTTTTGCCAAAGGTATCTGAAAGGCCACATTGAGATCAATGGCCATGAAAATTTTTGACTTACTGAACCATTGAAAAGCAGAATGAATTTGAGGCAAAGGTACCGATTCAATTTCAGTTTTTTGTTTCAGCGTCCTGTAGTCAACTACCATTCTCTGTTTTCCATTAGGCTTTGAGCCCAAAAGGGATGGGCTTGCGTATTGAGATATGTACTGTTCTGTAACACCTTTGTTAATGAGGTCCTGAGTTTGAAGTCTCAAAAAGCTCCATTTGTGGAGGCGCTAATAGATAGGGACGACTTTTGACTCGCTCCTTATCTAATAATTTGATTTTGTATTCAAGCAGTTTTGCTATTCTGAGTTATGAGGTAAGCACATTATGAAACTGACTACAAAGGTTGTAATGTTGGCCGCTACAGTTACAGCGCCGACTAAGTTGCAGACTACCTATAACTTATCACTTGACTAGCTCAGAGGTAGTACACGAGACTCTGTACAATGGACGTCAATTAATTATGAAATAAAGTAAAGTTCCGGTGTATTTTGTTCCATACTTTTATTTACTATGGAAGTTACACAGTTCACATACGAAATTCAGAGTATGCAGAGTACGAACCGTTCACAGATAAATTGACACGGGCAGAACAGAGCCACAGTTGTTACGACTTATTCCTGTTGTAAAACTTGCCCGCTGAAATAAGAAATACGGCGACCTCTTACACCGGTGGAGAAATAATTTCGTAAGTTCAAGTTTGCCGATGTGGGGGTTAGTGTCACACAGACGCGGCCTAGACGACCATTCTACCACTGAACTGAAGGGCGACTGCCTTCCAACTGCCCTCAAGGGCGACTGACCTCCAACTGCACTTATCCACTGCTTGAAGGGCAACAGGCACCCATGTATTTGTCGCTGCCAATCACCCCCCTCTCCTGAGATAAGGGCCTGGCCACGCACGCTCTCCACACGTTATCAAAACTGTATTGTAGGAACTAAAACTGCGCCGCCAACATACAGATAAACGAACTTCTCGTATAAAACTTATTGATGCAGTCTGAAAAAAGCTAAATAATGCGGACACTTACTGAAAACTACGACTTTCAAAACGAAACGAGAACCGGACAGCTGATAAACGTAAAACATCTAACGTCTGCCGGATAAACAAACTATCACGGGAAACGAACCACCACGGCTTTAATTTCGAAACCCGATAAAAATATTATAAAGCTAAAGAAAAACGAACGAAAATGAAACACGTGTCTCGAAAATTAAGAATACTGCGTCATTACAAGGTCCTGAATTGCTGCATGCTCCTTTTCACTTAAATGACCCAAAGGGCTTACAGATGGCTCTGCATTTAACTCAGTGTATATGTCAGTGTTCAACTGTTGGTTGCAATCAACAAATGAAATTTTCTGCTCAGGAGTAAATTAACAAAAACATATGACTACCCTGGATGTCAAGAATAAAGCCAGACTTTCTCATAAAGTTAGCACCTAAAATAAAAATTTTGCTTAAGTTTTCTGCTACCAGGCACTTATTCAAGTGAAATTAGAAATTTGTAGATTGACACTAGCATTGCATGATATCTGTAATGGAATATTTGATGCAATGTAACACTTGAAGTGATTAATCTTAACTGATTTTATCAGGTTCAAATTTTGGAATTATTTTAATAATTTTCCAGAAATAATTGTTTATGCCAAACCAGAGTCAACAAGTTCGTTGACATGAAGAAAGCCTAAAGTAACTTTAATTCGTGGGGTACTAGGTCTTTGGCATCCTACAAGATTGGGAAAATGCACACGGCAGATGCTAGCTTCAGTCTTAGTTTCATTATGCTCAAGTGATCCAAAAAGGTGCTTGAACAGCTGAAAGTACTTACAGCCTGTAAATTCTGAGCAATTATCTTAGAGTTGTCTAATTTACCCTTACTGCGAGAACTGTTGCTCACTTCCGGCCTTGTACATGTAGTTTTTCAACTTCCTACAGTTAAGAGCAATATGTCCTACCTTATTACAGTGGCAAGTAGGATGCTTAGATGATGGTTGTTCGTGGTTTTTAGTGGACTGCTCAGGAGGGTTGGCCTGATCCTTCACTGCTGGTTAAGATTCACTATCAATCGCAATAGTGTGAGATTGATCAAAACTGTTCTGATAATTTCCGTGTGAAAATAATTAAACCCTAACTTTTCCCTATTTTGATCAACATACCGAATGCTCTATGAATTTATACACACATTCTGTCAAGAGCAGCAAAACTGGTGGATTTACTGTGGAAAACAAGGTGCGAGTGCTCCTGGGGAGTAAGATTTTCTAGGATATGGTCCATCACATTATATTCAGAGATACCAAGCCTGAGGAGAACCGTGGCCTGTTTGTTGTTACTCATGTAAATGGAGAATGGCTCATCAGGATTTTGCAAACAATTGCACTGCTTCAAACGTAATTCCGTTGAAAGCCGAGAAGGTTATGAAGAAGTGATAAAATGTCCTCATGGTAACCATTAAAGGTAAAGCCTCTAGCAATCGTGATTTGGGTTCTCTCACGTAGTGGACCATGAGTGAAAGGACATATAACTTCTAACAGTTGAGTTCCAGGTATGGTTTTACTCTGATGCAATTTAATGAGTATTTTTAAAAACTCAAGGAACTGAGACACATTCAGCCCATCGGTACTGGGAAAGTCCTTTAGCATCCTCTCTAAGGGGTGAGAAATTTTACGGAAGACAGTAGAAGGTGTTTGGCAAGCACTTGAAAAAACCAACTAAGTCATTCATACAGGTGGCACAAACATGAAAGCAGCATCCGTAGGAGCAGATCGTGCAGTAGTGAAAATACTGCCACTTACAAATGGTGGACAGATAGAGGCAGGACTCATTCCAGTAGCACCGGAAAGGTTGCTAACTAGGTTAGGCATACTGGGAACAGGTTGAAAATGTTGGATCTTGGTGGTATAAGGTCCCCAAGTGTAAAGTTACGCAGTTGCTCAGAAGTATAAGCAACACCATCAAAAGGTTCAGTGGTCGCAGCTTCTCAACTGTTTCGCTCATGTTGGTTTAATAGTTCAGATAGGGATGCTACGTGAGAAACATTTATCAGTGAATTAACTTGTATATCATCAAGTTCTTTCTCATGATTACTCAAAAATTATTGTCGCGTCTCTTAAGATATGCCTAACAGTTTTGTAGTCGAGGTAAAGACTGAAGAGATGATGTATCCTCTAAATCATTAACAAGTTCAATGAAAAGAAGTAATACAGCAGAGACAGCAAAGTGTTGGTAACTCAAAGAAGCAAACATTTTGAAAACTCATAGTTAACAGAACAAATTTGTTATTATTTTGTAAAAAAAATGAATGAACTATTTTTGTGAAACACAAAATCACACACATATGAAAGTTTAACATTTTAAGATTTACAACAAAATAAATATTAATCCTTTTTTTTTTTTTTTTTTTTTTACAATATTCTGGTTTACGTTTGATCATAATTAATAATTTGCTAGCAGATAATTAACAAAAGAAAGCTAAGGGTTGATGAGACTGCCAAACAAAAGCCAACTTTACCGGAATATAAACAAGATTGCAAAAAAAATAGAAGTAAGCTTATATTAAACTCTAATGGTGCCACAAATGGCACAATGCCTACCTCCATATAAACTTAGTGGAAACTTGGGTATATTATAAATTAATGTTTTAAACCTTTGACCTCATGTACTCTTGTATCCGCTCCCCTCTGTTGCTGCACCCCTGGTCTCATTTGTTATAAATACCTTTGTGACATTATCTTATTGTTTAGTATACCACAAAAAAAATGTTACATTCTATAGATTTATTATTAAAGGGTGTCCAGTAATTGGGAAATGTCTGGGAATTTTTTTCAAACGGCAGGATTTTTTTCTGGTTTATGAAATCTGCATAAGTTCAGAAATGGCTCCGCCAAAACTAAACTGTAAAGAAAATGTGCCCCCTTCAAAAGCCAGAACACCACAGTGAGTGTGTGGGTGCGTGCTTTACTGATAATGACTTCAATGTTGCACTAAGAGAAAGTAGGAAATAAGAAAGTGGTGTTCGTGGAGCCCCCTGCTGCAGGGATTGGTTTATTGTTGCTGAGAGGAGATGGGGTGGGAATGCCAGAGTCTTCCACAGATGTTTGCCCAACAAATTGCTGCTTCTATACCTTTCACACACTACATTCGGCCTTGCATTTTTGTGTTCAGTTACATGTAGAAATACAGCATGAACCATAACTATTTCACAGTGCTTTGTGACTGAACACAAGAAGTTAAAACATACACGTCCTTTGTTGCCGAAGCAAGCCTTCAAGTGACCTGGAGAGCATTATTTGTTGTATGTTGACTTTATTATGTTATGATGTAGAAGTCATGTAAGGATCGGTCCTATCTTGTCTGGGAAAGACATATATAGCTAGGACATTGCCTAACTTGTGGCGTCGGGGGATCACTATTGCTTCATGTAAGTAAACATCTGAACACTTATCTCTTTCCCCGTAATTATATTCATTTTGCAAGATATTATCCAGTTTCAATGCAGTGTTTATCATATTTAAAATAAACATTTTAATGTCAACAAGTTACTGATGGCTTTTTGACTCCACTTCAGTTTCCAGTGTTTCATCTCTCGCCTTTCCCCATCTGCGCCACACAACGCCTTTAGTCGGAAACTAACCAATTGCTGCTCGCTTCGGCTGGTTTATAAATCGTAATTGGCACGGATGCGATTCGCGAAATTGGTTCAAAATAAACTAATAATTTGCAGATGGTTTTTTTACAAAATAAAACTGAAAGTGTGTGTTAGGTGTGAGTGTGTGGCGTAAGGCTCAATATAATTGTTGGACATGTATAAACATAGGTTCTGAATTGCACCAAATTGCACTCTGAGAATAAGCATTAAGCTCATAGATTTGCACTACTGGTCACAGTCGATATAATTTATTTTTCCATAACAAAATATTGTGTAGGCCTAAGTTTGGCAGTGGAATATAAACATCTAGCGTGAAGCGTAAAATTCAAATTGCAATGTTTGTGTTTTACAAACAGTATTACTATGAAGAAGGAAACAAGGTTTACGAAGTGTTTACATGCTGTGCTGTCTCAAGCAATGGCAAAATAGGCGCTTAGTTGTTTTGTTGGCTTGTGCATTCAAGAATGTATTTAATAACAAAACAACATTGCCCGAGTTTTCTAGCCAGTTATTGCAGGCAATGGAACACTGTATCAATAACTTGAAAGCAGATTTTAAGCAGGGCTTTGAAAATTATTTAATGAAGTTGTTATGAACTAGCTTTTAAGCCATTCAAACGTGAAAGTTGCTGGGGGCGTAGCTCAATAATGAATCATGATTCTGTAGAGCACAACAGTATAAGATGAGGTTTATTAACCTTAGGATTATACAATTACTATTAATGTTACTATTGATCGGGGGAGCTTTAAATTGAATACCAAGATGATTATTCATTATATTTACCTCACGCCATTTATTATAATCTAACTGGAAAGTCATCACCTTGTTAATGTTGCCGGAGGCTGATTCTAAGAGACGGTTAACTACGGCCGGACACACCCATCTTCCGTGGTCTTATCTCTGCTCGGGTCGATGACAAAAGACGCTGTTCCGGGTGTTACGCCGGCCTATATCGGGCGGGTTGTTTTTGCGGCCCCGTTTACTGGCCAGTGGAAGGGATTTCTGCAACTGTCTTCTTTCTGCTCAGTGGTGTTGCAATCATGCTCGTTTCTTGGTTTAATGTTTGAAGGTGTGATCAGGCAGGTCGTTCAACTAAGGCCTGATCACACCATAACAAAGTGCAGTTATTTCTTGCTTCTACTACAAAAATTCAAGGTTAATCCAAAGTGTTCGCAACTCCTCAAATTTAAAATGAACAAATTATCAGGAAAGTGAACTTAAATTACTTCCTATTTTTCAGTTTTATGTACCGTGGCCGTCAGCCAAAGCGACTTTTCGGTATAGTAGCAGCTCTTCCCACAGCATACTGCACATGCGAGAGAGAAAAATTCACGTTTTCTATCAAATTATGTACAAAATTCTCTTAGTTGCTGATGACACAGTTGAGTCATGTTTAAAAGTTTTATTACGGAATTTAGTATGAAATTATGTGTAGTGTGCAAACGTTTTAAGATCATATTTTATTTTGTACTTAAGAAATGTAACATTTAGATAGGTCTAATGTGTTTTAGTCAAAATAAAATTTATATTTTCGAGGGTGGCCATATTTTATGGTTGCTGTGGTAATAATTTCATGTGCAGAAGAATAAATTATTTTTACATGGTTGGAAATTTCCGGGAGCAGTGAAACAACTTGTGCGTGTAGTGAAAAGCTGTAGTTCACAATAGCCCTACGAGCATGACACAACAGTACTGACACGACGCTAGAGCATGAAGAAGTTTCATATTTTGTTCAGTGTTCACAATACCCTGACAGACAATATCTTCCCGACAAGTGTTGTACTTGCTTTATGGAAAATCCTAAAACAGCAAGTCACTCATATCAATTCCATTATTGACAGTATTAAACTCACTATAAAGGTATTGATTCTTTCCTTTTGACAGCATTTGAATTCATACTAAAAGAAGTTATTTATAAACAAACCAAAACAAATTTTGGCCACAAGTTTATTTATTATATATTTACTGCAGTAGAAAGATATATAGAAATTTTATTTTATAATGTTGTATTTTCATTCTTTGCACACCCAGACGAGCCCGACATGACTGGAAGTAGAAATAGAATCTACTTTCGTCAGGTTGTCGTGGCTGTGATTTTGTCCGACCGATGTCACAGTGGCCTTGCTTTTCATTATTTGCTACAGTCTATTTCATCTAAGAATTCAATTTTTGACAGATCTTGTAGAAGTNATGTCACAGTGGCCTTGCTTTTCATTATTTGCTACAGTCTATTTCATCTAAGAATTCAATTTTTGACAGATCTTGTAGAAGTAGTAATCGGTAAACAAACAGACGTATCCTTCCACCACCATGTGGTTTCCACCTGACTGTGAAAAAGTGTTTAGTCTGTAATGACTGACTCAGTGAGACGTTAAGCCCTACCTACATACATCAAAATATGTCACAAGTTGCTCTTGCATAGATAATGAGACAATTATTGAGTCTGCTGTAGAAATTTTTTATTACAGTAGAGCACCCCTCAACCGGAATCGCCGGGGGAAGGGCTATTCCGGTTGAGGAAAAATTCCGGTTGTGGGAAATGAGGGTGGGATGGTGTGAAAAATAACGCTTTTTTAGTCGGAACTCATGTATATGTGGCACATAATTTTAACTTAAGAAATCGATGAGTGTAAATTATTAGTTTTATCCATAAAGTTACAAAACCATTAAAAAAAACACTGTACTGAT
The DNA here is from genome assembly GCA_002778355.1 of Clitarchus hookeri. Lineage (NCBI taxonomy): Eukaryota > Metazoa > Arthropoda > Insecta > Phasmatodea > Phasmatidae > Clitarchus > Clitarchus hookeri. Next base: position 148,413 of record NQII01003167.1, on the reverse strand, counting down.
TATGAAATGTGAGTCATAAAACTCCCAGGCACTGTGTTAATGACCTTCATTCTCAACCTTCTAGCAGGGATTCTTATCTCTTCGCACTTATGTCTATGTAAGTGAGATCTGGATATCATGTTACTGTTTTTGTTGACCTGCATCTGATAAAACTTCCCGAAGTATAGTATTTCGGCATGTATAGGCCACACATTTTTACAAAAAAAAATGACAAAAAGTGGGGTGCCAGTTATTTACGAGATATTGCCATCAAAAATTTTTCCCCTAAATCATTTTCAGAAATTTGTCAACGAACAATACGCTCTAATGTTTTAACTTAGTTTCTAAGGAAGTCAAAAAAATAATAAGAAATGAATAACTCATCACATGTGTTTAAACGTGTATGGGTCACAGTATACTTTAGCCTGCCTGTCCTCGACTGTTCTGGTGGCGCACTTCTTTTCTCTTTTTTCTTTCACCCTCTTGCTTGGCTTCCTTCCTTTCCACCACCACCCCCATCCCTCAGTAACAACAGCCATCCAGCACCAAGCACGCTTGCTCGGACCCTTTCTTTTCTTTCTCCCACCTTCCACCTCTTTTTTGTTTGTCTCACTCTCTCTCTCTCTCTCTCTCTCTGGTTGAATGAGTCAGACAGCAGTAGCTGTGTGTGCGTGGCGCCGCATGCACACATGCACCATACCATCGCCTGCCCGGCGACAGCCGGCCGAGCTGGCATGCTACGCACGGTGCACGTGTTCCACAATTTAAACGCAGTGTTGAAGCATTTCGACATAAATACAAAAGTTTTATTTGTGTGGAATACTGTGCTGTTGCTACTTTTCAGCAGGCGGAGGCCAGGCGGCGTGGCAACGATAACATTCAATGACAAATTTATTAGTTTGACGTTGCCATAGTTTGTTGTTGCCGCACTAGCATGATGAGGCCCGGCAATATTTACGGGAATACAAAAATTCAGTGCGGCCTATACTTGAGAAATTAATTATCCCTAATTTTTCATCAAAAACTTCTGGTGCTGTCTATACATGCAAAAATATGGTACATGTACATTAACTCGTTAGAACACTAAATTCTGNATTCAGTGCGGCCTATACTTGAGAAATTAATTATCCCTAATTTTTCATCAAAAACTTCTGGTGCTGTCTATACATGCTAAAATATGGTACATGTACATTAACTCGTTAGAACACTAAATTCTGAAAGTTGCACCACTAAAACTAACGGCATGTGTCGCACATTGCCATTAGTCACTGTCACTTGTGTCATTATGCAGCATAGCTGTAACTGTGCCACTTGGGCCAGCTGTCTTCATCCTGCNGCATGTGTCGCACATTGTCATTAGTCACTGTCACTTGTGTCATTATGCAGCATAGCTGTAGCTGTGCCACTTGGGCCCGCTGTCTTCATCCTGCTAGTCTGGTGTGAGCAATGAAAGACCTCTTGCGAGCGCGGGAAAGTTATGGCACAACTTTGCGACGTTTGAATTTTTTTTGGAAAAATTTTTCTGGATAAGGGGAGTTCCGTTTGAGGGAATTCCGGTTAAGGGGTGCTCTACTGTACAGCAATTTTCATTCATAATAATGAATTATTTCGTAATTAAAAGTGGTGTCTGCTCATCAAAAATGTGAGCTTGGTTAGTTTACAACTAGTACACGCAACGAGCCTATTTATAAATTAGGTACGGTACTGAGTGTGCCTGGATAACAATATATTACATTAACATAAATATTATTTGCCCCAAAAAATTATTCCATTGCAGAATGATGTGTGGTTTTAATTAGTAAAAATAACATTTATTCTGGCTTTGTAAATAAAGTGGGAGGGGAAACACGGAAAACAAAATGGCAAGCCGGTCTCAGAAATGTTCTGTGAGTACAGGCTGAATAAAAATTATTAACTAGCAGAATTATTGTACATGGAAATATGTTGTGTTAAAAATATATACAGCCTGCAGAAAATATAAAACTCTGGGAATTCGTTTGTATATTTGTATTTTACACATAAGTAAAAGTCATTTCATGTGGACGTGGCTTCTGGAGCACACCGTATGTGCTGACCAACTGGTAGCAGCACAATCCCCTGTTTCCCCTGCTCTATCCCAAAAGTATTATCTATCACATCTGTTTAAAAATAAATTTTTCATCATGTATTTGCTCAAAATGATGTTGGTTTTAAATATGTTGCACCAAATTAATGTAGCAATATTTGAGAAATAACACTACAACAGATCTGTGGCCTCTTTAATTAATATGAAGTATTCATGTGGCGGCGTTACCACTAGCTACAGCTATGAAGAAGTGAAAAACAAAGCAAAATAATCACACATAATTTAAGTTGCATTTCGTTTGAAACACCCACACATATTTTAGAATTAATTTTTGTTTCTTGCACTAACAGCTGTTTTGTAATGACATAAAATAAAATACCTAAAAACATTTTGTCTAAGAACTCCTTCCTGTCCACATATAGGCCTGTTGTGCAAAGGCAGGACTGTCAGAATAGCCAACATGAAATTCTTTTTAAATTGTTCACACATCAGCTGATATAGGATTTTGTATGTGGGATGTTGTTAGTGTCATATATGACATGTTGCCACACGCTCGCTGTCAAAAGGTGGAATTATTAGATGAAATAGATTATACTCAGATTTTGTTGTGTCAGGGCTGTCGTGTCGGGTTCTTTGGACTATTGAGACTATAAAATATTACCTGTGTAGTGGATGGTAGCACTATCTCAGATGGTCTTCGTCGCCAACAAATTGACAACGAAACTGCATTGAATTTTGCCATCATCTGTCGACATCGTGCGTGTCGTGACTTATCACGTCACTGTATTGTGAAACCAGTTTTAAGAACAACAGAAATGTTCACAGGGAAGTTACACAGCTTGGATTCTACTTTACAGTTTCTTGTTCAAAAATTTCTTTGATGAACGGGAATTCTGAGATGATTTTAAGAAATGTACGGGAAATTCTATTTACCCTGACCTATATTTATACTCATGTGAAAAGTATTTCTTCAGAAGACCTGCATAAGATTAAATATGCAACAATTTCCAAATTACATGAAAATTGTTGGTGGGTGCTCACTGTTCAGTACTTACATCATCTCATTTTAATAGACTTAAGACACTGAATGACAGTGTCTTGCACCCCTATTGTCTATTAGGAAGTTTTGTGTATATCAACCTGAAAGACTGTGACAAATCTGAAATATTAATGCTTGATATTTTTTGCTACATCAAAACACAATAAAAATGTGTGATCGTTCATTCCATGTGTAATTTTATTATTATTTTTTATTTTAATAATGCATTTATTAGTTCAGCACCTTTTAAAGTAACCTTTTTCATTCTATTTGGCATTTGTTGCTCTGGTTAATATGATAGGCTGTTTTCTGGCTGATATCAATTAAGCATCATATGATTGTTACTTAAGACAGAGTTGAATACAGCACTCATTAACATTGGACTTGAAATTAATTATATGCCAATTAGGTGTGCATAGAGGTTGGGCTTCAATCATCATTTGATCAATTTCTTTGCAGATTGTGTGAACTGGTAGCTCATTGTTATAATAGTTGTCATTGTTATAATAGTTGAGGGGTAGGGCCCTTTTATTCCAGTGTAAAACATTCTTAACGTAATTCAAAACTTTTGTAACAGAAGGGAAAATAAATTGCAAAACCGGTTTACGATGTTAGGATTTTTGGGTTCATATCCCATGTAAAGGGATGTGAACTGTTTTTAGGTGTAATTTTTAATTAGGTTTTATTCACTAACTAGCCTACCAGCATAAGGCACTGTTATTAGAGAGGTTGCAATTTAATAAAAAAAAAATTGGATATGGATTTATTTGAATAGCATGTCTCCAGATACTAAGAGTTTCAGTGTAGGAGCCATAACAAACAACAGGAAGACCTTGGAAACAGTAGTGTTGGTTCCCTTGAGTTGCTAAGGTGCAATCAGCTAGTAATGCTGTGTTCCAGTAATTCGTGCAAGATGATTTGATAAGCAATGTTAAAGATGACTGTTAGGTATGCTGTTAAATGTGTGCAAAGATGAGAAATTTATGCGTATATATTGAAATACTTATTCAAATAGAAACTAATTTTTGCACACACACATTCAAATCTTAAATAACATTTTCTTGTGTATTTACGCAAATCAAAACTTGAAAATTGCATATAGTTAACATTTCATTTTTGAAGTTATACTTCTTTTGGCGCATTGAGGTTAAAAGTTTAGTGTGCAACGGAAGTTGCGCGCGCACAGTGTAACGAAATTCGACGATGAGCATTGCAATCAAGCAGATAATACATATAGTTACTTAGCAGCCAGCATTTGAGGTTATGCGCGTATCGTTGTATAATAAAATTTTAAAAGTGTTTTCAAGTATTTGAGATTATGCGCAAAAATTTTATTTTAGTCATGCCAAAGAAGTATAACTTCTAACGCATGTACATAAGTACACGGACCCCCATTTTTTTGCTGAGATTTTTTTTTATTCAATTGCAATACATCCTTGATAAGCGTAATCTAGTTTATGCAATAATGTTTTTTATTCTTATAGTATTTGTAAGTATGCAATCTGAAGTTGAACAATGTAAAAGTTGACTGTGTAAAATTTAAGTTTTTTGCTATTTTTCTTTCAGTTTTCTCTAAGCTTAGTTTAAAATTATCATCAGCTACAAATTCTAACATTTGTTACAGATGAGGAGTTTGAAACAGCATCACATAGTGCGGACTCTGCACCAACTCCTCCAAACACAACATCTTCAAGCACAGCTCATTCTAGAGACCCTTCTCCAATGAAAGAATACCTCAGAGTGCTTGGTAAGCGGTCAACCAGTATGGATTCTGGTGTCGTCGCAGACAACTCTCTTGCATCAGGCAGTGATACCTGGCGTATTTTCCACGAGCTCAAGGGCAAGATTACAAAAACAGTGGAAGAGAAGTTCTGTGAAATGAAAAGTGAGCGCAAGAAGCGGACAGGACGATTCACATCTGGAGGAAGTGGGAGCAAAGATGATTCGAGTATTAGTGATTCAGAAAGTGTTTCAGAGAGTTCGGGTAGGGGGCAAGAGGCTGATACAGATGGCTCCCCAAAAAGAGTTACATCAAACAAAGAGGTAAAAATTGATGAGGAGGAGGAGGAGGTTGATGATGAAGAAAGTAATTTTAAAAATGAATTAGGTGCTGCCGGTTCAGCCGATAGTTTAATAGATATGTTGGAAGTGTCCGACACACCCACAGTCACTTCATCATCAAAGTGCAAAACTCCATCTCACAGGAAAAAATACTGGTCACATTTGCGTAGACGCAAAACAGGAAAGAGTTCTGGAAAGACTCTGGCAACCACCAGTTATAGCATGTCATCTTTGGCCCGTCATGCTGATGATAGTTCTAATGAGTTTGAAGATATTGATGTGGAACCAGGCGTAGAGGCATGTGAAGAGAATGGGTTTGCATCTGCCAGCATAGGAGACCTAAATGTGCACATCCCAGTCACAGATTATCGCTCCACTCCTCCTTCCAGTACTCCAGGTGGCAGCCCTGCTTCACAACCTACCTCACGTAGACTGTCCTTACGCTCTCAAGTTCGTAGGTTCAGAAAATGGTTATTCTTAGCAGTGTGCTTAATTTCTTGTATTTTGCTGCCCTCATACATCTCTGGATTCTTGTGTGGCACAGTAATTACTGTTGTAATATATTCTTTTATTGGCAAGATTACAAATGTTGGTGACACTGCATGCCAGAAAGATTTTGATATACCTGATTATACATCATTGCCTATTCTGGAAGTGCCAGCTGTCAAGGAGCACCACGCTATCAATAAACATGCTGTAAGTCATACTTTGTCTTCACTGCTCCTATCAAAACTGAAAAGTGTACAATATTTAATTTGCCAATATCATATAACAGTTCTCTAAATTTTTAATAGTAAAGTGGCTGAACTAGTTGAACATCATTGTGCATGCAAAACTGTAACTAATAAGTAATTTTTTCAAGTATGATTTATTATTTTGGTGAAATATTATTTTTTTTAATAGTATATACAAACCATTCCAAGCTAAAAGCTAATTCCAATTTAATTTGTAAATTATTTTTTTTGTTAGAATTTATTAAATTGTTTGTAAAAATCATAATTTAGTTTTTTTATGTTTTAGCCACACTAACTTTACATTTAAGAATTGACAGGTAGGTCTGTGTTTTTATCAGCATTGGAACATCTTCACTATTACCACCTGCTTTGAAATTCCACATTTGGAAAAAATTGTCAATTTATGTCTCTGTTGTAGTATATGAAAGGTTATCACAATTACTTTCTGCCTGCTTCTGGCATGCTGCATCTCCTACCAAACATATGTGCACATTTCCCTTATCTTCACTTTTTTTCTGCTCTTTTGTAGAGCTATGCAGATCCACAAAATTTTTGCAATGTGGTGAATCACTGATGTGCCGAATCACCAATGTGCTGATTTTGTAATGCTGATATGTGTAAAGCTTTTTGCTTGTATTTAAGTTGAATTTAGGTTACTATTATACGTGAACAGTGGTATTGGTGAAGTGCAGCACAATTAAAAGCAATTTTTAACTTATTTTAGTTTACAGTGTCCAAAAAGTATGCACAGTAATGTGATAAGTCATGTGAGTTCAAGTGAAGGAAAAAATAAAAACAATATGTCAGTTTATGTTTATAAAAATACTTATTTGTGAACAGAAAAAAAATAGCATACATAAGGTTGTTCACATGTTTTGTTGTTAACAGTCAAGTGATAATCTTGAAACAAAAATGGTGGATTTTTTATATACTGTATGCATTGTCTCTGCAATAGACAGGATTAATGTTACTTGCAAAATATGTACTGTTAAAACTAATGCTTTAAATAATATGTAGGCTTATTAATGTTTTGTGCTTGGGTGCTTTGCTACACATTCGGGTTAGTATAAAAATATGTGTTTATGAACAGGAATATTTAAAATTAATGCCTGTCACAAAATTATTTTTTTTCATGAAATGTTACTAATGAACTCGTACAAACAGTAGAACCTTTTTTTACAATGAATCTGAAGGGAACACGTTCTATGCTCACTTTCTATGCACATATCTGCTGCACCAAATTAACAGGTTGAGAGTACGTTATAATCTTAATAACCTGTGGGGAAATATTTTATAACTAAAATATGTACTCAAAAAAATTTGAACATAAATCTAAGTCAAAACTGAAATATGTAGTAACCTGTATGGATAGTTTTTCAAAGGACCAAAATAGGAAACTGAAGCGTGCTGACAAGTAATGCATGCAGACTTGCTATCCACAGATCTACTTTTCCTTCTACCTTATTTTTACATGCATGTGTATGTGCAGATATATGTTAACCCAGTATTAGACTGTATTGTTGCATTCTGTAATCACTTTATTATTGCATTTAATAACACATAAGATAGCATTTGCAGCCATTCATTTCATCATCTGCTGTTAAGAAGTCATATACAGTAGAGCACCGATTTTACGAAGCGTCCCATGAATGACTTAAATTTAAAGACAGACCGAATTTGATCAGCATAACTACAAAATTGTGGCGAAGTATGGTTTATTGAGTGAAGTCTATGTTCATCATCTCTGGTGCAAAAATAATACTTTTTAAATTAAATTAATTTTTTATTCAATAGACCAACATTTTCCAAACTAAACTATATCCCAGAAAGGTATATACAATTTCCGTTGTCTCCAAAATAATTTAAGCATTGAGCTCTGTGTAACTTTCAGCAAGTGCAAAGTCCATTTTTATTGCTTCCTGTTGGAAACCAGGGGTTTTATTAAAAAATATATTTATTAATTTTAATAAGTCAATATCTTTAGAATAAAATGATAGGCCAGAAGAATATGTACGACCACTAGTTGAAACCAAAACTAAGTTTAATCAGAGTACCACAACAGTCAGTAAGTGCAAAGCCATTTTCAGTTGCTTCTCGCAGGAAAATCAGCAGTTTTATTTAAATATATGAATTTATTTCAATATTCACGCTTCTTAAGAATGAAATCATAACTAGGACACATACGACCAGGGATTGATTTTAAAGAATTTTAGTGCCTGTCTGATATACAGGTTCCTATTTTCGAATGCCTGCTCGTAACACTTGCAACCTGCCCAGCTGAAATATAATAAAAGTAAAACAAGAATCAACATATAGTGGAACCGCGTTATTGCGAGTATGGTCTATATCGTCACATCCACCATTGCAATAGTTTTTTAATGCACCGTCAAACAGGGGTAAAAACAACAGAATAGGATGACTTGTGCCCTATAGATATTCATCAAGAGTATCTTTAATAAAAAACTCAAATTTTTATTTGGTCCCCCACACACAACTCTTTTTAGCTTAGAAAACAGAAAATTTTCATTTTTTCCTCAAGTTCGTGGCAATTTTTTTTCTAGGAAGGAAGTCTTTAACACAGATAACTTTGATGTTGCACACTGTTCTACATGTAGACACGAAGCACACAAAAGATCAGATTTCTAAGCAGATGGCCGCCATCTTGAAAATACAAAATTCAAGATGGCGGCCATCTGCTTTACAGCATTCAGATGACTGTTTTACTCCACTTTATACCCCACCCTGCTTCACCAAAGTTGCATTTAGAAATCATACTAAAAACTTCACAATAGGTGACTTATTAAAATTATGACTAGTTACTTAAACCTTCAAAATTTGTGAAACTTGCTTGCAGTGGGTATGAAAAATGGCTGCCATCATTCACTTGATGTAGGTAAAAATCTAAATTAATATTTTTCTTTCTCCTTGAGGATAGGGTAACATAGGAACAAATTTTTATCAAAATTAAAAATGATGCAGATTTCCAAACGATACAACAATTCTCAAGATAACTCAGGAGAGCAGTTAGATTCAAGGGAGCAAAGTGTGCCCATGTATGACCATAAACAAATAAAATATCCACTTAATCAAAAGAAAGATGCAGTCAGTCTTTGGTACAAAGAGAGCCACTATCAATACAATAAAACATGGCACAAAATAATAAAAAAACTTACCAAAGGACTCTGCAACAAGAACAACAAATAGAAATAGAAGCAATATTAAACAATTGATAATGCTGGGTGATCACTCATGGCACAAAAGAAAGAAACAAATATATTATACAAGATATTCTTGTATCATCAATAACATATATAAGCCCAGAGGGAAACTAATTAATTATAAATAAAAAAACATAGTGTTGTGGTTGTTACTCTTTTCTTTTAAATTTATTAATTACTTACGTTTTTCGAAAATAGTAGCTAGTAAATACTTCCATAACAATAGGAAAGAAACGTCGCGAAGACAACAAAATAATTAAATAATTGCAATGATTGATATTACACAAATATTCTTAAAAATTGTTGTCAAACTGAATAAAAAACAAATAATACCCAGAAATAAAATTATTTAAATTAATAATGAAACTTAAAAATATTTGAAAGTAAAATTGTCAAATACTCCTGGGTTGCAGCCCTAAAACCTAAAAATGAGTATTAAAACAAAGAATGTGATCACTTCAAGTTACATTACAAATTTAAGTTTTTAAGTTTCATATAATCCTCATGAATCAAACATAACACAATTTAAGTCATGATGTCCAAATTTACAGTAAAAGTTTCTTTTAATAAAAAAAATAAATTCTTATATTTGGTAAAGAAGTATCAAAAGTCTGTTGTGACTTAGCTGATGGCAAGCATCGTACTGAGTCCACAGGAACAGGCAAGAAGGTATTTATAAACCAATCTTGACTAGTTGTCCTCCAGCAAGGAAGGGGCAGGCAATGCACAGAGAAACAACTTATGCCAAAAAATGGAGAGCTTCAGTGCATAACATGCAGAAGAGGTTAGACTGACATGTGCAGAAACATTTAGCAGACACGTGCACCCTCACTAAAACAAAATAATTTACAAACAAAATTAATTAGTTAGTGAAAGATGACTGGTGCACGATAAGAAATTAATTATTAAATTGAAACAGTACTCACCAGAGGGGGTAAAGAGAAAATATCCAAATGAACAACTACATCTTTGGGGGGGGGGGGAAATGTAACACAACCAACAAAACTACGTCCAGTGGCGACTACATACCACATGATGGCTGTTTAGAACAAAACATTACGGGCACTTAAGTGCCAAACAATGCCATCATGGCCACACCACACAAGGCTCCCACGTCATGATGGCAGCACTCCAAGGACCAAAGTGTTTGAAAAATTCTACGTGAAAGATGCACAAGTACCAAACAAAAGACAATTGGAAGGTTACATACTCACTGGTGAAAGTCTTGTAGACTTACAAGAGGCAAATTGTGCTGAAGTGCACAGAGGTGGGGCCATGTAAACAGAGGAGCATTTTTGATGTAAAATTACGCACCAAGCAGCAGGGATATGCCGAGAAAATGTGCAAGAACTGCAACGGCAGGGAAGTGAGTGGAAGAATTTGCAATGCAGCATTGCATATCCGGTTGGTAGAGAAACAATCTCATGAAACATCGGTGTGCAGGCATCTAACAGGAAAAAACTTAGTTTTTAATGCACAAACCAAAACTGAATTGAGACCAAAGTAACGAGAAAACTATTAAAACAGTAAAATAGTAACATATACGGCCAGACAAATCATACCTCAAAATATATTAAACATTTACTATAATACAATTTGTGACCTAAATAAACATCTGACAAACAGAATTAAATTACTAATTAAACAAATCCTAGATAGTTAAAATGGAGAATAAAGGTATTATTTACCGCAATCATTAAAATAATAAATGTAACGAGACATTTAATAATATTACTTGCAATAGTTGTAATTTACTTTAAAGTTGAAAACCAGGTTTTAAAAATTCTCTGAGAACAGTGCCACATTTCGAAATGGCACGAAAGGTACAGGTGTCTATTCTTCAAAATCATAGATAGGATTGTAAATAGTTTCATTTCCTGTTTTGAGACAGCATTGCATTTCCACACAAAAACTCTTAATGAGCTACATTTGGCGGTTAAGGAAAGAAGTACGACATTCCTTCAGTAAAGTTGTTTGTCTCTTATTTGAAGTAAGTTCTATCATTGTGCTATTATTTGTTGTGTTAAGGCGTGAATAGTTTTAATACATGNCCCCCCCCCAATTCCTCCACCATCAAATCATGCAAGGTACATCATTGAAATATAGAAAAAATTTTATAAATCAATGTGTTTCTGTAGGGCGCTATCATAAAAGGAAATAAGTATTTAAATTGCAGAATGTAACATTCATGTTATGTTTCTTCTTATAGTAAAATAATACTGATTTTGAGTGAGCAAGGCTATGGGCTTGAAGAAGGTACCCTTGTACGGGTGGCATTGGTCTGCATCCTAGACAAATGGTTTACAGTCTAAGCAATGTGATACAACACTTAGCCTTCATGTGTAATGTAGCATTGTGTGGAGACTAGATATGGTTCCTATCAGCACATTGCTGCATAAAATTACAAAGGATTAAAGCATGTAAAATGGTGCAATTCTTTGTGAAAAGGGAATGTTTTGAACTACATGTGAGATGAGTGCTCTCCTAGTAGACACACACTTAGTCTTAGATACCCAGCCGATGAAATTATACAGGGTATATACAAGTAAATATGGTATCCAGGTCTCATCAATTTTTTATTGCCTACAATGGACAGGTGTAAAATTAATTTCACCTCTCTGTACCAATTTTTACTTGTCTTGGGCATGCAGGCAAGCATTAGAATTGAATGCTGCATGTGACCTCTCATTGATGTCAGAAAATAAGTTTAAACACACACACACACACACATGACTTTCAGTTGCTGCTTGTGAAAAAATTTGCAGCTTTATTAAAAATATGTAACTTTATTTTAATATTCGTACATCTTTACAATAAAATAACCTAGATGAATATGTGCAACCTCTCATTGATGCTAAAAAAAGAAATTTAAACATATCACTGTTGTAACTTTTAGCAAATTCCATTTTCAGTGTTTTTTTTTTGTAGAAAACTCAAAATATTTTTTTATGAAGTATTAATTTATTAAAATAGTCAAGACATCTTCAGAATTAAATGATACACCCGAAGGGTATGGCAACCTAGTGTCACAAAAACTAAGTTATCTCTGCAGTATTTGCACACTGTGCATACATTTTTAGCCAGCATGAACTCTGCCTTTAGTTTATCACATTAAAATGGAAAACACATTTTTTCAATTGAACAAGCAAATGTGCGGTGTTGTGGTACCTCAGCAATATTAAGAACTGAAAACATTACATTTATTATTTTAGGCTAATTTTTTTCCCATAAAAAAAAAAACTTTCGAAAGTTTGGCACACAAGCACTAATGGGTACACTATACAGACATAACCAGCGGGAATTTCAGGTTATAAATATACTACAAATGTGATAAATGTGCCAGGCTGATAGCTGGTCTCTAGTAAAGTTCGTAGGGCAGTAAACTACTTCTAGCACACTGGAAAATTCTGCTAGGCATTCCATGACATCTGTTTGAATTTGACCTAGTTTGCATACAAACATACTGAGGGGTAGGGAAGGGCTTTTACAAGCACTGTAAACTGTTTTTCGTGTTTTGTAAATTGTAAACGCACAGAAGTGGAACTATGTGCATATTGTATAAACTGTAATTTTTGAAACACAGCGCAGTACTATAATCGTAAACGTGTGCAAATTAACATGCAGAAGCTGCATTAACAATTACGATAGTTCAAATAAAATTAGGTACTAGAATGGCGACACTTGTAAAAAAACTAGTGACAACCTGATACTGAAAAAACATGATACTGATGCATCTTCCAGTATTAAAGAATATACCAATCTGATAACTGAAAGCCAATATTTTTAATTTCTGTAAACAAATGTTTTTCATTGAAGTACATCAGAGATACAATTGCCTGAAAATATCTTGCTGGCAATAAACAATGAGATGTGCTGCTGGCAGATTTATTTTCATAAATTTTTTTTCACTAAATTTCTTCTGTGTGCCATCTTCAGCATTTTGTGACTTTAAAAATTTTTGCTTGCTTCTTACTGTAATACTACATATAAAAGACGGACATCACTAAAAAAATTAAGTAAACAATTTCTATAAATACTACAGGTGCAACTCTATTTTAACAATGTAAGTCAATACACATGAAATCAGTAGCTGTGGTGTTTTGTTGTAATGCGTGGTACTGAGCTCGAATATTTGAAATTGGCACCTACTGCCATGAGTGCCAAACTGGTGGCCATCCTGACTTAAAGAATCATCTGTATATAAATCACGAATTTATTTAGTTACAGTTACTCCATGTGCTGGAATATTTCTACTTCAAAATAAGTTTTGTAAACATTTGCATTTCTAACTGCTGTAACCAACACTTTGGGTGCACTTGTTAAAACTTGGGCGAACGGGCTATGTGATGCGTGAATTTGGCTTCACTTGTGTTTACCATAGCCAGATGCATTGCAAAAGTGAAAAATGGAACAGTTTTTATTTGACGATGCAAATAAAAGCTGTTGCTGCAATAAATTACGTTTTCATTACAGAATTACCATCTGAGTACAAACAAACTCACAATACTCTTATTTAAGAATTTTTTTTGTTTCTGCAGAGACTTATTTCTCACTGGTGTTATCTTGTTCTGAAATTATGCACTTTGGGGAAACGTCAAATTCAAGGCTGTAGAAATTAGAGTTTTCAGACTTTGAGGAGTAGTGAATGATTGTGGCGATGATTATTTGCTTGTGTGTATCAAAATGGAACGTCTCTTATCAGCTCATAAGGTTATAGCGTTCCCAACATACAACAATGTTTTTAGAAATTAAATTTTGTTGTTTACAGTGTATATATCATGTTAAGTAAGTCGTACAGCTGCAACCAAATGTTATGCGCTGCATTACATCTGCAGTACCTGCGATTAAATATTGAGGTTATAATCTATAACTGATGTGCCGATAGTACAGATGACCGATAACAGTAAACGTACCAATATTACAGATAGCCGATACCTGTTATCGGCTATCAAGCGTCACTAAAATAAACGCACAGAAACTGTATTACCTGTCATAATTTTTGAAACCATACAATGTCATAGTTACCAGCTGTATTATGCACATGACATATATAATTTTTTAAACATCATTACATTGGCACATTTTATATAACACAGTTTCCAAAATGTAACCAGTACAAGTGCTCTTCCTATTTCTTGAAGTAGTCATTGATAGAAGCTTTCAACTTCATGGAAACTATCCAGGCTTTTTAATGCTGGTAGAACTAAAAATCGTACAATAAAAAGTTGTACAACAATTTCTGTGTTGGATTGGCGTCATTCTCAAAGAGATCTTCCAACATCTCTAGCACATTGGGGCAAGCCTCTGTGGAGAGCTTGGGCTTTTAAGGCTCTTCCTCACTTTTTCCCCCTCATCTGATTATTCCTATTGTTTTCTGCAGCTGTTTTAACCAAGTTTGCCCCAGACTTCCACCTCATCTGTGGCACAGGCATAGTCCTCGTAGGTGCAGTCTGGGGCAGTCTTCTTTGATGTCACCTTGTTGCATGGCGGAATGTATTCGAGTCTTGCGGAGGTGCCAGGCTGGAGCTTGGTCAATGGTCAATGTTGCGGCTCAGTCTTGACATCTTCTTCAATGTCCGTCATAGCGGCAGGCAGAGGGGCAGCAAGGGCTTCATCGACAACAAAGTGGACATTCAGGTGCAGTTGTGAATCATCTAGTGGTTTATTTTATCTCATGCTGCTCTGATTGCATGCATTACCATGAAGACATCTTACTTTTTGTATGCCCACCCCAGATCTAGATAAATAGCTACACTGGCTATGCTTTTGCTTGAAAATTTTTCCTTCAGTGCTCTTGTCCAAGGGCTCAAGGGCACAGATAGTATTTGGCAGTAAGAGTACCAATTCAACATTTGTTAGGTTCAGGATCTGTGGTGGATGGATAGGATAGTTGTTTACAAAGAGCACGTTGCTGTTGTTTTGGCAACACACGTGGGAGTTTAATGCACAAACCAACTCGTGAACATTCCCAACATGACCCATGCATTCTTGTTAGTCATACTGTCATGGCAAAATTGCATGGGCCTTAAATGCTGGAGGGTGCTTGAACGTCCTGATCATGAGTGGGTTCAGCTTGTCACTACCATAAATGTTTAAGCAGAGGACGGTGAGGCATTCCTAGCTCCTCTTCCCTCACTTGCATGCATCCCTCTTTACTGAAAGGGTCCCATATGGCAACAGGTTAAGAAATACTGCAGTCTTGTGGGCTGGTAGCACCTAAAAATACCTTGGAGTACAAGCAGCCAATTTTACATAGAGCCCTCGAGGACCAATGAACTTACACCTTTCACCGCAGATTTTGGTGGTCGCTTTTGAACTTGTCTAGCCATCCTCTCAAAACCTTGAAGTCAAGGTCCATTTTCAATTCATATAAGTTTTCCTTCTTTCTTCATGTGTTTTCTTAATTATTTCATCTCCATACTCTTTTAGCCTCATCTGTCTTTTTCTTAAACCGTATTACAAAGCCTGGTTGCTCCCGTTTACTACTTGACTGTCATCAGCTAGCACTGTTTTTCTACACTTCTATTTCTTTCCAATTTTTTTTACTGCTTGTTGCACTGCACAACTGTTTTAGCTGTACATGGAAACTGTAAATATAGTAACATAATTATTGTAGGTTTATACATTACCATATTTAATTAAAATATATGTGTGTTTTCCTGGACTACAATGCTAGGGTTGGATGAATGAGTACCCATTTCATTACGAACCTCAAGAGTACTCAGTTCAGGACACGAGAGCTGTGTATGTACGCCTGGAAGGTAACATGCTTCGCATCTCAGATACTCGCACCAAAATACCCAAGAGAGCAATGTGGAATGAAAGGGACCACAGCCATGTGAAATTTGATCACCAGCGCATCTACGACATTTCTCACTGCCAGGTGTTACTGCTGCCAGATGGACTAACTGCCAAAAGGTTAGAGGGTGTGTATTTTGTGGAGGATATAAAATAGCACATAGTCATTAACTATTTTTAATATTGCAAATATTTTGTGTGTTGGCTGTTGCATGGATCTTTGACCGTACTGTCCAGCATACTATATAGCTGTTTTCAAGAGTATTTTTCAAACTTTTTTCATGAATAGTAACTTTTAAGGATATTGCCAGTGATGTCTTGAGTACAAATTGATTATATCTTCTTTCAAGTATATATGTGTAAGGGTTCACATTTGTATACAAAATCTTTTGATTTCCTCCCATGGGAAATCTACTCTTAAGTGACTGGTAAAAATTGTGGCCATTATACACAGTAAAGTTTCATTAGTATGTCCACCTACTACGTTTGACATTAGTAGCACGTAGCCAATGAAATAAACAGACTGAGTGTGTATGTCACATGTCCAGGTGAGTGGCCACTATCTCTGGGTTTTCACTAGATGCTATTTAGGGTAATTTTATGTGTGGCTCGAACACATAGCTGCCATCAGACAGTCTTGGATGAAGTGAACTGTCACCCTGAGTTGCTCCTATATATGGTTCATGACAATTGGTGCAGCTGTTATGTTTGAATTAAAGCTTTCTCTTTGGTAGAGCGTGGACCTTTAGTGCATGCCAAACCAAGCAATATCAGTGAGCGCTAGGATCTAGACACTATAATTATGGAGCAGTTGTTAAGTTCCTAACCTGTTCAAGTACAAGAATCCCTCTATGACAATTTTTGCTGCGGCCTGGGAGTATTATTTCTAGTGGAAGGCTCCCGTTCTTCTTGCCAGTAATGTGTTACATTGACTACAAATATATTTACATTTAAGAACTATTTTAGTTATCGGGGTTGCCTTTTAGTTTGTGTCTCACTTCTGATTCACCACTCACAAACCAACGAGCTTTTACTAAGACTACGCTGTTACATCCTGGCAATAACTGTCATGTGGGACTTTGGGTATCTTATTCATATTGTACTCTTAGGAAATTTTGGCTTTTTCTAATTAACATTTATTAATACAATTTACAAATCTGAATTAACACTTATTTCCCAACATAGTATCCATCATCAGAATATACAGCTATTACTTGATGCAAGTATCTCACAATGTTACGACGACTGTTTTAATTGAACTACAAGATCCTCCTTACAATTCAGCCAAGCCACTTTAAGTACAGTAATGAAAACACATTTTAGTTTAACTACAACAAATGTTATTTTGACTAACATTCCTTACTACATACGTTGTACTTTAACAAACTTCTTCCACTAAAGTGTGACTATGAGAGGTACATCTCTAGGCCTTATTTGGCTCCAAACATTTTACCTTTTACCACAGTCTACTTCAGATTCCAAACCAGAGATAGGGTAGGACTTGAACTTTGCGGGGGCACTGGGGACTTTTGTCAACGTATATCTCCGTGGTTTACAAGCAAAGCTACCACAAGACAAGAAGTTACACTTAAATCAGAGTACTTGGATGATCAAGACGTGATAAAGAAATTTGCAGACGAGTAGATAACCCATCTCACTGAGCAGCTAACCAAAGACTGTCTGAATTGACCCAGCAATTGGTGACTAACCAAACTGACCCAGAGTATCTCGACTTCAGGGCTTACATAGTACCTAACTTGTGTCATTTAGCATGTCCATCTAGCCAGATGTCATGCCTTCTTGGGCCATCCCAAATCATTAATGTCTCTCCCACATGATTTTCCTCACATTCACACTTGATTACTATTCAGCATTGCCTGTGAGCAATGCTGCTGAGTGGAAGGGAGTCATGGCCACCCTCAAAACATGGGGTATGCACAGCTTAGCTAATGAAAAATCACTGTGCGAGCAGTAGATTGCCTGTCTGGTGAATACATGAAGTCTGGTCGCCAGGCCTCGAGTGGTATCTTGCCTTAAGTCATAAATCACTGGCAGGGGCCTTGTACTCTATCCTTACAAGCTTGGAGGTTTCTGAAACTTGCACAAGATTTGCTGCCAAGTGAATATGAAAGTAATCAATGCTGAATCCCATCACTGACTCTAGCTAGCAGGCTCCAGTCAGCTTTTTACATAGTAAATTTACCTTTTTATCTAATGACAAAAACTTCAATATAACATGATGCCTCAGGGTTTGGAGTTGTACAAGTCCAGGTGGCAATGTGGTGTTGAACCATGGACTATTGTAGGCATGTCACTTAATTTGTCCGTGACAGCTACTTGGCACTAGCTACTGCCTTTTACCGGGAGTTTTGATAGGCATGTGAATAGAAGGGTTGTGGTCATTAGTGGTTTGATGATGAGTTTGCGTGTCTTCCACTAAACTATACCTTGAAGAAAGTTCCTGTTGTGCTCTGTCTTGCTCCTCATCTCTGACTACTGTCTTGGACAGGTCTGCATCATGTGAGTACTGACAGCACTGTTTGGCTTTTGCAGCTTTAATCGGCTCTACCCCTTGACGGGAATAAGGCATATGGCAATTGGAGTGGTGGGGTAAAGGGTGAGGTGGTAGGCAGGGGTTCTGCAGGGTAGCGAGGTAGGGGAGTAGAGGAAGTCCCTGATGCTAAAATACACAATTTTCCTACTCTCCCTCTTGTGGAAGAGCGAAGTTGATAAGATATTTCACCTGTCCTCTAATTCTTTATCTCCGCTAGGTCTAGAGGCGGTGGAACGAACAAAGATTGGTAAGTAGAATTAGATATCCTCCCCACGGGTGTGTGCACCATGAGATCTTACACTCCAATCCTCTGTCCTCGGCAGGTCTAGATGCAGGGGAATTAACAGAGGTTGGTGAATAGAGAGGCGTGACACCCGGTTTCCCTTCAGTGTCTAGTGGGGGTAGCTGGGTATTGTGCACATCAGTACGGTCTGAAGAATGGAGGGTCAGATGAGGACAGACTGCAAGGTCACTGCCCCGGTCACCAGATGCGAAGGTGATCCCGCCCTTAGGGCACAGCCTCTCCCACCCCTCACTGTCTTGTGGTATAGACAACTGAGGTAGTAGAATTTTAGGTAATTGAACTGAGAGAAAGTCGGTGTCAATTAGCTAATAATGCTAAGTTTGAATGACTGAACTAGTTGTGTAAAATAACATATGAAGCAGTCTGACATAACACAGGTTTATTTCCCAGAGGGCTAATATGTCTAGCATACACATGCACAAGCATCTTTGGTGTGTAAACATTACTAACAGCCGTACTCTCTCGCCAACTGGAGAACACACTGGCATGGTATACTAACTGGGGTGGCGCGATGAGCATGGAAGTGCTGAGATGGCCAAGGGTGTGTGGGCATCTCGGTGTAGCCATTCCTACTCTACTGGAACTGTGCAGACAGGTTGTGCGTGAAAAGGGATGGCGGTGGGTGGATTGTCCAGCCAGCACTGCTTGCGCTCAGGGAACTAGGCTAGTGCAGGTAGTATCAGTGTTCGATTAGAGCCAACACTTCCTCACCTATCCTTCCTGTGCTAACTGACCGACGTCTGGTAGATTGCTTGGAAATGAGGGATGTCAGCGTCAGAGGTAAAATGTCACAGGCACAACATGCCTCAAAAAGTGCACCTGATCATAGATATTTACACTGTCGCCTTCTTCAATAAACTAAGGGCTTAAGGCCAGGTCCCTTTTCTGTATATAAGGTGATATGTAGGCAAATTGCAAACACACAAACCATTGGTGTCATGGGTTAAATACACAATTTATCAGATACTGAAAAGAGAATGATCATTGGTATTTGGGCCAAGGGTGATACAATGTATGAAACTGCAAGTTTGTTAACTGTTAGTGTGTTGCTGTGGGTTTTGTGTGCTGTGATTGGATAAACTGTATCATTGTGATAAACGGCATGGGAACTGCAGAACACTCCATGCCATTGATTTGAGAGGTAAACATCAGCTGTAGAGGTGTATTACTCAGACATGCTGAAAGTGAGTAACTTGCTTGATCCAAACACGTCACGTTATGTGTGTTTATAATGACAGTATGTACTACTAGTCCTGTTTTGTATGAGGTTCTAAAGTAGATGGCTGGTACCTACATCCATGCTAATAATTTGTTGTCAGAAACAACTTCAACATGCAGAACAGTACCATAACTGGACATATTCTAATTGGCAGATTGGCTTTTTCTTCAATGAATCACATCTTCTGATCCATCAAATAGATGGATATTAGTGTTTCAGGCAACAAAAATCTCCAAGAAGAATCAACCTGGAACCATTGTTAGAAGAACATTATGTTTTCACTCTAATGCTTCACCTGCTCACCTGATAGATTTGCTCACATGCTGGTGGTAGGATCTACCTCACCATCAGGGGAGCAAGAAAACTTGGCACATCCTAAACGGGGTCCTTTAGAGAGACCGGGGAAGTCAATGTTCTCTAGCTATGTTGTTTGTGCTGGCTTGAATGTGGGTTATTTATTGGCCGTCACCTGGTTATAATTTGCCATCAGAACGTAGGGAGACTTGTGTTTTGAGGGGGGGAGGTAGTGATGCAGGTTAACTGATGGGAGGTGACTGGGGTGCTAGGCTGGCAGGTCGCAGGGTATCTGGGTTTGGTCGAGGCTGACAGTAATGGAGAGAATCCTTGATACAGAAAAGCACCCTCGTAGGTATGCCAGTGCTACTCCTGTGACTTGTCTTACAGACAAAGTCACCGTAGTTGGGATGGCAGCATCTTTATCTATCATCATCTTCTTTGAGCTCTGTATATACTCTAGGGGCATTAAGTCCCCACTCTGCAACATGCCTAACTTGAGCAACAGCTATCTTAGCTGCCTTCCCAGCTGCATTTCACAGTCCAGTGATGTGGCATAGGTAGGAATGACAGTGGAAGTAATATCAGTACCAGGTTTGGTCATACTGGAGTGTAAAGAACAGAGCCTAGGTGTTGGAAGTAGTTGCGGGGCAGGCCTCCCAGAGAGCAAAAACCTCTCTTTTGTGCCAGTGTCCTTTAGGGTTTCACCTTATTCTCCTTTCAAGGTGGGGGGCATGGTGGTGTAGTGGTCAGACTACTTGCCTCCCACCTAGGTAAACAAAGTTAAATTCCTGGTGGGGTCGCTGCCGGATTTTTGCATGTGGGAATCGTGCTGGACGATGCCACTGTTTGGCATGTTTTCTTGGGGATCTCCCGTTTTCCTCGCCTGTGCGTTTTGGCGTTGTTTCATACTCATCTTATGTCACCCTCATCGGATCTCAAAACCTCGATGTTAAGAGCTGCCCAAATCTCTCCATTCCACTCCTTTCATGGGTTTCCTAGAGAAGCAATATGACCGGTAGAAACTGGTCACACCAAAGAAAGTTTTGAGAATTTCCATCTCTATTGGGAGGAGGTTGCAAGAGTGGGTGGAGGGACTCCCTATTCCCCATCATTAGGATGGCCCAGAGAAGCACTGGTCATCAGACATCCATTAAAGGGAGTAATATGGTTCCTCACACTACTCCCCAGTACTGCCCAGAGAAGTGACACTATTGCTAGTGTTCAGGTGCCCGGATGAGGAAGTGTGCATTTCTCTCCATTTTGCTATTCTACTAGCCTGAAAGTTTTTCTGGAAATGGTGTGCCTAGGCTTTAAAGAGTGCAGCAGAACATTGCAAGTTACAGTGGGATGCAAAATTGGAGAAAGTAGAGATAGTACTTGTTTAGTGAAAGGTGGATCAGCATGTATCCAGAGGGCACCTGAAAAGCAGAGAGCCTAGTTTGCCAAGCTAGGAGGTAAGAAGTCTTGTTGACTACCTTGGGTCAAGGGTGATCCCTGTAGCATTCTTGGTGGTGATGACCAGCGTGGATGTGCCAGCTTATGGCAGCCAGAGCTTCATTGATTGCAATATAGAACTGACTCTCTTAGATCGCAGAACTGATGTGAATCAGAGAGCCTAATGAACTGGTAATGTGTGGAAGCCCAGAAAGTTGCTGGGATGGCAGAGCCCAAACAACTGCCAGGGCAGAAGGGCCCTCAAAACTGTATCAAGAGCACTGCACATTTTGTTTAAATACCTCTCTGTGTGCTGGGACGAGTAAGGAAGTAAACTGGTAGAACACACAAAATGGTTGTGACCACCCTTGGAGACAGAATGTAAAGAAGGTGGTGGCACTTTACATATATTGATAAGCATTGGGGGAGGGGGGCAACTGAGGGAGAAGCTTCAAGAACCCAGGAATGATGCCCGTGGCATGTCTACTTGTACTTCTGAAAGACACTTTCAACCTATTGGTTACCTATCTATTCGTGGAGATCATGTATGGTCTGTTTCATATAAGTTGCCAAGATTTTGACAGTTAGTGAGTGGCAACTTGATGAATTCGAAACAAACTACGTGCCATTTACAAAACCTGTATCAGCTGATGCATGAACAAATGAAAATTAATATTACGTTGGCTATTCTGAGTACACTGCCGACGCACATCAGACAAGCAGAAAATATGCGGATAAGAAAGAGTTCCTTGATTAATTAATACATTTTATTTTACGTGGTCATAAAACAGCATTTTTAGTGTTAGAAACTAAACTTTGTGCTAAAGTAGAAATGTATAGGTGTTCATAATGAAAGGCACATTAAAATGATCCGTGTCCAAATAAAACGCAACTCCAAAACCTTTTTTTCACGTCTTATCACCCCTCTCCAACCATGTTTTCTATACACGCTTGATATTAATTCCAAAAGCATACAGAAATATTGCATAATATTGTTGAATTATTTTTTCTAATAATTTGACGAAATATATTTTATATTTGTGTTGTTCCAAGCCAGTAATAGAAGAACAGTCAACTTTAAAGAGACGCAATCTATTGACTAAAGCAAGTGGGTTTCACCTCGCTCTGACATGTTGTGCGCGCCATCTATCCGGTTTTTTTCCGAAGCATTACCAGCCAGAAAAGAAAAGCGTTCATATGCAATATATAACAAATTTACGAACAGATATCAATGGTTTTATTTTTCGCGAGCTCTGCATAATTTTTAAAGTAACATATTTCGTTTACAGCAATTTTGAGTACTAATAATTTCTCTTCGGCCGGTAATCGTTTGTATATGTAAATTGTACACCATATTGTTCTCCCAATAACCCATTTCCTTGTTTCCGAAGAAAATGGGACACGCGTGAATAGTTTTTGAGCAAATATAAAGTTATTCTGTCACATATTTCCTACTCAAATATATTAGCTATAACGTCCAAAGTGTGATAATAGCTAGAACTACTGTCTCGCAAATGTTAACCCAAATTCTCTGTCTCGGACAAATTAAAAAAAAAGTTACCAAATATTTAATTTTTTGCAAGGTTTTATATTTTTACTTTTATAACCTACTAATTTTTTTAGACAGATGTCGGTCTAAAATATCTTAAAATTGGTTTAGCGTTACAGTACAATGGCAAGTGGATTAGCTAACAGCGTGTAGTACAGCCTCTACTTGATGCACCAGCTGATGGCAAAAGGATACATAAACAAAAAGTAAACATTGGTGCTACTTTCATCGAACTGTCATAATATCGCCAACTTACATGAAACAGACCATACACTCGTACTGTACATGCTAGTTGTCTTTGGTAGGGCATATTGGATTGTCTAGCAGAACAGTGTGTTGTCATATGGCCTAGAATTATCTGGGAGTGGTCGGTGAAACATTACCATGACTTCCAAGTACTTCCAAATTTGAACCAAATTAAGCAGCTATAGTACCAACTGAGTTATCATGTTCAAAGAATGGTTATTCCACAAATCACTTCAGCAGCTGTCAAATGCAATGTAGTCTGTATAACTTCATAGACCAGTGGTTCTCAAACTTCACTTTCCAAGGACCACTAGGTGTAGACTGCCAACATGACGTGGACCACCTATGTCGACATTTCTTCTATTAACATACAAAAATATTAGAATAATTATTTAACAACTCATTAAGAAAGTTTAAAATACTGTAAATTAATTGAAACTACTGAATTTTATTACATTTTCAAGCACGCTAGAGCAGGACAAATCACTGAAAACAGCATTAATCTGAAAAGAAGAAACAGTTCCATCAACATTTATAACCTGATCTTGAAGTCAGTAAAAATTTATGGCACATTTAGAAAGTTTTGTAATGAAACTCATACCACAGTGCAGTTTGTAATCTCTACATTCATTTTGTGTTTCATTATATCTCCAAAGTGTAATAATTGCTTTCAGACAGTTCGTGTTCATCCCACAGGTCTGTACTTGTGAGTCTTGGCATGGGAGGGGACACTGTCTTATCATAATTTAGGCTGCAATGTTAAATTAATCAAATTAAATCAGTATTTTAAACAATTCTGATATTATTTCATTTTAGTTTTAAAGCATTTACAGGACAGTTCATTTAATTGTGGGGGTCTAGGGGGTGCTGCACCACCCCCTCCTCCTTATCCTATTTGAATTCTTCTGAATTATGTTTTAATTATCAGTTACATTTCTAGCTGTGTAGAATTACAAGATTCAGTCATTTAAACCAGTTTATAATAAAAATTAATAAGCAGTTCAGAAAGTACATATGTTCAGGCTGCATTTTGAAAATATGATAAATCTTTTGCGTTAACAGAAGCATTTAGTATGTTGTCATTATGTGTGCTGTAAATGTTGGTTTGTTTTGTGTTGATGTATTTTGCAGATAGTTTTATGTATAGACTTAAGTAAAATAAATAATTTTACAAGTTTTTTTATAAATGTGTGCAAAGAAATATAATTACAACCAATTGTCTGAGTTAAAGGTTTTAAGTGATATGAAGAAGAGAAATTTCATACATGTTTAGGTAAACTTTGAAGTTGGATTTTTTTTTTGTTAGGCTGTGGAGCAAGAAGTACCCTATTTGCATCACTTTTCACAAGAACTCAGTGTGCAAAGTTAAGGATGTAAAAAACGAAGAACTCAGAGATGAGGTATATCTGGATGCTCAGGCAACCACAATAGAGAGGACAAATAGTGAGAATGATCTGACCACCTTTTCTGATTTGCTTGAAAACAAAGCCCCAGGTATGTGGGTTGTGGTTGTACTCATTGTATTACTGTCATGAGGTGTTTGTGCATAAAGCCATAGTAATCTCACAGTAACATGCAGTGATTGCTGCATTATTTTTCTCAATGTGTTGTACTGTTGACATTATCATGTAAACTTAAATTTAGTATGCCAATTTTAACATAATTTAGTCCCCATTCTTAATAATTCCCCCAACAGTTAAGCACATGTGCAAAAGTTAACATGAATATATTTTGTATTGTGACTTTAAATTTACATTTTGAATAAACCATTAGTAATGTTTAAAAAAAAACATTATTGAAACACAGGTTATGGTTACAGGTTAGAATATTTATCATTATGAGTAGAGTAATTTTCAAATTTCACATTGACCTGGTTGGTAGCACATTCCTATAAATTTGTTTAATTTTTATTTTCCTCAATTACTGCACCAAAGGCAAGAGAGAGAGAGAGGACCACAGTTTACACCAATAAGAACATAACTTAGGGTCCTTTTTGAGACTGCTACTAGGGCAGCATTATTCAGCCATAGCTAGGATACTAGCTAACTATTTCACATATCATCACTGATCTCAACAGTATCAAGTTACACAAGTAGAACAGTAGGCTTCAAGACTACAAAGAGGAGTAAAATAATTCAGATAATGTTATGAGGGGAAATTTTGAGTAGTAGCCAAAACTCCACAACTGCTCTCCATCTTTGTATACTCACTGTTCTAACACTTTCTTCACATCAGTATCACAAACCTTTCCTAGAGGCATTCATAACAAGGTCAGACCCAGGTACGTATCCTAAACAAGTTTCTTTCCCCCCAGTGTGTATTTTTTTCTGGGTTTGGTTGATTTTAAAGTATTTTACAACAAATTAAAAAAAAAAAAATTAAACCAGTATCATTTGTAACTTTCTGCTGAGTAGTTGTTTCAGACAGTAGTGGCACTGGCAAAATCGAGATGGAGGAGGACAAAGCATCTGGCAGTGAGGAGTTCCATGACTTAACAGATACTGATGATATTGATGAGGACACATTCTGCCACATAGACAAGACATCACTTGAAGAAACTTGCATATATTTGTTTGCAAGAACAGACCACCAGAAGGAAGAATGGTGAGTCTTCTTATTATGTAGAATATCAGATTTGTTAAAATTGTGTCTAAAAATCTATATACAGTCATACATGGTAAAGTGAGCACTTTTGAAAGCTCTGCTTCATTTTTATTTTCAGCCATTTTGTATCTTTCTGCCAAGTGTAAATATAAACACTGTAATGTGCTCCACTTTACAAACATATTGTATACATTTCACTACTCGAAAAATTATAACCAACTTACTGTGTTTACCTAGTAGATACACTAGTAATAAAATATAATCAAGAATATTTATAAATACTTGATAATAAATGACATTATCATTTAGCTTTGTGTACAATGGTGTTTTTATTTTTATACACACAACACATAATTTGTATTCTACTCACCCAAGGCAACAAAAAGTAGAATTTTTGCTGATAGGCTATTAACTGAAATAATAACAGCCGTATATGTACTCTCAGGGTAAGCATTTTCTCTTGTAAGCATACATCACTGGAAAGTATGAGCATGGACTTAAAATTTGTCCACCATAGTTATGACACACTTCATATTTAAACTGTTGAATTACCTCACTATTTAGCACATCAGTTAAGCATACGTAATGTCATATCAATAATAAAATATGTAAAAAAATTTAGGGAAATTTGTAAGTAACATCTAAGAAAGTTTTTTATGTCAAAAATGTATTCTTAGTTGTATGAGTTTGGTAATTACAATATAAATACACTTCCCCAAATCGATTCAAATATTATAAACAACAGAACAAGCATTCAGGAAACTAGTCATGCATCAATTTCACTTGAGAATATTCCATGTAATGCATGATGCACACAAATGTTTTGTGCATTTTTTTCTTCCAAAATTAGTTGCACACAAGGTTTGTTTTTGTGACAGGCTTTTGTCTACCAGTTTGATGTACATAAATGTGTGCATTTTAACTCAATAGGATTGCAACACAATACCACGACTGTAATAAACACTGAACCACAGTTCCTTGAAGTTATGTTCAGGTTATTGTAAATAATATTGTGGGAACAAAGATGGCGGCTAGTTGCTTGGATGTTGTAAACTGAGCTCAGTGTTTTCGTCTGCATAGGTGTTGTCCTGCAGAATATTAAGTCTTTTTGAACTGCCGAACTAAGGATATGTTGTATTTATGTAGTTTTCAACAAAATATTTGTTCACATAGTCTGAAGAACTACAATGGTGGACCGCAGCCAGCATGTGCTAGCCAAGGGTGACCAACAACTTGTCTTGAACGTCTGATTGCTCTAATCACAGAGGCAGGGTCTGAGATAATAACTAAGAGACTGGTAGAGACTTTGGAAAACAACCTGAATTGTAAAGCCAGTGGCTATGATGAACTCACAAAATGGATGTTAATCCTGGACAGCTAAATGCCTTGTTCAAGACTGAATGTGACCAGTGTACCGACGAACTCAAGTAATACTAGCACAGATCCAACTTCCACATTTTTNGCCTTGTTCAAGACTGAATGTGACCAGTGTACCGACGAACTCAAGTAATACTAGCACAGATCCAACTTGCACATTTTTAGTGTCAAGAAACAAACTGGGGAAAACACTGACAGCATTACTGTAAATTTAGCAAAGAAAGTAGTTGTTGTACTTGTACTTGATGTTAGTGACATTGATTGCAGCAGACGCGTTGGTGCGAATAATGGGACTCACAAGAAGCCAAGACCAATCCTGGTTAAGTTCTGTATCTACAGGAAGCGGAATGAACTCTTTCACGAGCAGAAAAAAATAAAAGACTCGGGCATAACCATATATGAGGACTTGTCATTGTTAAGATTGTAGCTACTAAATGACATCACGAAATGCAGAGTCAGAAATAAACGCCTTACAAAAAGTTTGAAATATAAATACAGAATGCAAAAAAATATGGAATATACATAAAAGAAAGCATAGTAATTAGAAGTTACCAATGGTACCGATACAAAACGTGAAATTCAAATTTTTTCTAACAAAACCATTTTCCAATATCACAGACAAATAAACAGAAAGAACAACAAAAATAACGTAATGGTGTGTCTAACTATGGAGAATTTCTTTCTTTCTGCTACTGTTTAGTACCGTGTATGGCCTCCATGTGCATTGTACAGGTTCCTAACACGCTGTGGCATGCTTGTAATTAGTGTTTTGATGTCATCTTCCGGACGAAGGTCCCATTCCATCTGGGCAGCTCTTTTGAGATCTGGAAGATTTTCTGGGGTTTTGTGGACAATCATAAACTGCTGTTTTCAGCTTGTCCCAGGCATTCTCAATGTGTTAGTGCACTCTCTGTTGATCACAAAAGAACTACATAACTCCTACCACCCAAACTGCCATATCTCACAATATTAAAAACTTTTTGTGAGGTGTATATTTTGACTGTTGATGGCATAATATTCATAAAATGGAACAAAGAAAATGAGAATTTGTAAATAAATGTTATCTTTCTCATCTAGCTCAATAGCGTGCAGCAATTACGGTGTTCACAAAATTTTAAAAATTTTATTTGCAATTGCCATTTTTTTTTCCTCTTTTTGTATCTCTTTTGCCATTTGCATATTTTTTTTTTCTGGAATTAAGAATTATCAAATGCCTTTGTATTGCAGACATAACTAAAAAATTTATTTTTTAAGTATGGCTTATCTATTTAAAATTTTATTATTTTCGTATATATATATATATATATATATATGTAGTGCGTGCACGTGTGTGCATATGCATGCGTGCATGTATGCGTTTGCATGTACACCTATTCTACATTGTTCTTGTGCTGCAGTAACACAAATGAATGAGTCTAAATTTTTTCTAAATAGAGCTGTGCCAATTGACAGAATTATGCCAATGTACCACACCACTGATGTGCCGATAATGCTGTTTCACTGATGTGCTGCCAATATGTGAAAATGTTTTTTGCTTATATTTAATTTTAATTTAGGTGACTATTATATTTAAGTGATGGTACTGGTGAAGTGCAGTACCTTGAAAAGCAATTTTTAACTTATATCACGTAACAGTGTCCAAAAATTAAACAAAGTAATTTAACAAACCATGTGAGTTCAAATGAAGACAAAAATATAAAAATGCATTTTTTTATCTTTATAAAAATACTGGTTTGTGAACACACAAATCCACATAATTTTTTCAAAAATCTAAATTTACGTTAATTGATGGGTTTGAGTGCTTTGCTACAAATTTGGCCCATTTGTGTTGCGAGCAAAAAAATTTGTTAATAAACAGGAAGATTTAAAATTGATGTCCACCACAGAATTAATTTTTAACATGAAAATGTTACAAATTAACTCATAAATACAGCAGAACCTTTTTATAATGAATCTGAAGTGAACACTTTCTATGTTCAGTACAGAGGGGAAACTTTACATGTAAACTTATCTTAAAATGATATATGAAATTTACATATGTAGTGCTTTATAATATTACTAAGCTTTGGGAATGCATTTTATAACTGAAATACATGCACAGTAAATTTTTGATATAAACTTTAGTTGAAACTAAAATACTCTCATTTGCAAAAAAAAAAAAAAAATCATGAACATGAACAAATTACATGAGTACAACAAAGGTTGCCACACAGTATTGTCATATCCCGACAAGTGCCCCATTTGAGTTTAATGCAGTTTGCTTGCGCAGATGTGCTACTAGGGACCGTACATGTCCCTCCATCATTCGTAGCCATACAACACTGAATAAGGCCTTACTAGTAGTGTGAGCCACAGAGCCAAGTTCAGTGAACACACATCATGTCCCGACGGTGCATTCGACAAGCCTTTGCCCAGTTGGATGAGTTTGACGGAGGTTGCATGGTCAGCCTCTGAGAGGCAGTTTGGAAGTTTAGTCGGCACATTGCATGCCACTTGAACCGTTCTGCCTACAGTGTGAGTCAATGTTGGATGCGGTGGGAATAGGAGGGTATACACACCCATCAAGAATGCTNAACCGTTCTGCCTACAGTGTGAGTCAATGTTGGATGCGGTGGGAATAGGAGGGTATACACACCCATCAAGAATGCTCGGATTTACCCTGGTGGATCACCAGCAGGGAGGATCATTTCATCATGCGAAAGGTTGTAAGTACACCATGGGCATCGCTGCGTGCCATCTAGGCACATCTCATGGCAGCTGGGGATATGCCTGTGTCCACCAGTACCGAATCCAGGTATGGGATATGTTGTTGTGGCANGCACATCTCATGGCAGCTGGGGATATGCCTGTGTCCACCAGTACCGAATCCAGGTATGGGATATGTTGTTGTGGCATCCCTTACGACTTCTACCGTTACAACCTGAGCATCACCAAGCATGTGTGACCTTTTGCCAGGAATGGGTAGCATGTCAGCTTACGGATTAACGACGAGTGGTGTTCAGCGACAAATCATGGTTCTGTCTGGATACAGGCGACCACTGAATTTGAGTCTGGAGATATCCTGGCCGGCACCATAATCCACGCTTCAGTGCAGAGCAGAAAATATGTGAACTACACAAGCTCACACTGTTCCTTCCTTTCCCTTGGACAGTTGACGGTCAGTTGTAAACTACTAGAAATACTTACGGCNAGAGCAGAAAATATGTGAACTACACAAGCTCACACTGTTCCTTCCTTTCCCTTGGACAGTTGACGGTCAGTTGTAAAGTACTAGAAATACTTACGTANCTTTCCCTTGGACAGTTGACGGTCAGTTGTAAACTACTAGAAATACTTACGGCTCATCATCCCTCCTGATGGCACAAACATCTTCACCTGTTGAAAAAAATTAATGCCAAAGTGAGCCACTGAAATATTTATAACTCTACCTTTTTTGGTACGTTGCCAGATTTACCTGATTATATCTCCCCCCAATTAGTCCAGCATATAGAGGCTTTACTGTAGTTTGGAGGAGAAAAGGTTACTGTAACAAAATGTATATTTGGCATCAAATGTTGTGCAGTGTTTGCAGAACAGCTAAAACAAAAAATAGTAAATTTCTAAAACTTAATTAGTTCTTTGATGTTGTAACTCTTGCAGTATAACTGTAAATATTGATATAAAACAAGGATCACCACATTTGGGCAGTATTGGCAGCAGTCATCATTGTCAATCCTCCATGCTAGTAGATAGGAAAAGATAGACCCTTTGCCATATCAGTCTGTCACCTATTTGTTGATTGTAGATTCACTGTAAGTATAAGATGTTCAAGAAAGGGAAATTACACTAAGCAAGAATTGACCTAAAGAGTTTTTTAAAATTTGAAAGTACAGTTAAAATATTTTCAGTAACTCAATAACTTGTACCGATTTTTATGAACTACTATTACTGTTTGTATTTTTGTGATTTAACCTATATTTTAGTTTTAATTTCATATTAAATTAAAATTCTTTCTGTGTGCGTAGAAATGCAAGGAAAGAGTTATGATTTAATTATAATTGATGCATATTTATGAGTATTTTTTGAGAAAATCTATTAATGGAAATATTACAGTTGCACTTATATTACGATATTTCGGCTTAGATAATGTAGCATACTTGAAATTGAATATGTTATTTAATTGGTCACATAAAGTCCCTGGAGCAGTTAAATTATAGAATATAAAACTTTTTGTATGAGTACCGTTTGTGTTATAGTTATGTAATCTGTAAAAACAAGTTATGACACTGTTACTATATAAATACGGTTAAGGGGTACTCTGCAACAAGTTGAGACACTTATTATTGCCTTTTACTAAACTCAGGGAAATTACACTACACTCACAGCAAATAATGCGGCACTTATGAACTCACCAAGGTTAAACAAAGTTGCATCCTGTAACCCTGAGCTAGTGCTGCATGGTCCCCTATACCTAGGTCAGTGAGCTTCCAAATGAGACAAAAAGGCCTCTCTAGCGGGTCACTACTCCGTCAGAGACCAAAGTGCTTCTCGCCTCTACATGAGAAACCAAATTTGACCCAATGATAAGCGACTTCTATCTACTACATGCCCCTCAGTTCGCCTGTGCACGCCCATTTGCAGGTGAAGTGGCTCTTACGCTCTAAATCAAGAAGTTTGTGCATCCTGTTAAATCAGGCAAAGTCATTAAAATTATTGTCATAAACATACTGTCATATATCTCCTCACCACATAATTTTAACTGTCATAATATATTGGTTGACTGTGAAATATGATTTGCCACAAGCTTACCTCTGTAACCGAATTTATCTTGAAGTAGATGTTTGGATGTATGAAATGTTTTGTCATAGAAATACAGTAGTTCTCATATTTCATTATGTGTATTACAGGTCAGTATATGAATAATATCCTTTTGTTCCAGACCAATTAATAATATTTTCTGAGCTTTTCCATCCCTTCTAATCCAACCTGATATTTCTTTGCCATCTCCCACTGATTTCTCTGCTATGCCAATTACTAAGTTATACAAATTTCTTAATTTTAAGAACACACTTACTTGAAATTTGNAGGAAAAGATAGACCCTTTGCCATATCAGTCTGTCACCTATTTGTTGATTGTAGATTCACTGTAAGTATAAGATGTACAAGAAAGGGAAATTACGCTAAGCAAGAATTGACCTAAAGGGTTTTTTAAAACTTGAAAGTACAGTTAAAATATTTTCAGTAACTCAATAACTTGTACTGATTTTTATGAACTACTATTACTGTTTGTATTTTTGTGATTTAACCTATATTTTAGTTTTAATTTCATATTAAATTAAAATTCTTTCTGTGTGCGTAGAAATGCAAGGAAAGAGTTATGATTTAATTATAATTGATGCATATTTATGAGTATTTTTTGAGAAAATCTATTAATGGAAATATTACAGTTGCACTTATATTACGATATTACGGCTTAGATAATGTAGCATACTTGAAATTGAATATGTTATTTAATTGGTCACATAAAGTCCCTGGAGCAGTTAAATTATAGAATATAAAACTTTTTGTATGAGTACCGTTTGTGTTATAGTTATGTAATCTGTAAAAACAAGTTATGACACTGTTACTATATAAATACGGTTAAGGGGTACTCTGCAACAAGTTGAGACACTTATTATTGCCTTTTACTAAACTCAGGGAAATTACACTACACTCACAGCAAATAATGCGGCACTTATGAACTCACCAAGGTTAAACAAAGTTGCATCCTGTAACCCTGAGCTAGTGCTGCGTGGGCCCCTATACCTAGGTCAGTGAGCTTCCAAATGAGACAAAAAGGCCTCTCTAGCGGGTCACTACTCCGTCAGAGACCAAAGTGCTTCTCGCCTCTACATGAGAAACCAAATTTGACCCAATGATAAGCGACTTCTATCTACTACATGCCCCTCAGTTCGTCTGTGCACGCCCATTTGCAGGTGAAGTGGCTCTTACGCTCTAAATCAAGAAGTTTGTGCATCCTGTTAAATCAGGCAAAGTCATTAAAATTATTGTCATAAACATACTGTCATATATCTCCTCACCACATAATTTTAACTGTCATAATATATTGGTTGATTGTGAAATATGATTTGCCACAAGCTTACCTCTGTAACCGAATTTATCTTGAAGTAGATGTTTGGATGTATGAAATGTTTTGTCATAGAAATACAGTAGTTCTCATATTTCATTATGTGTATTACAGGTCAGTATATGAATAATATCCCTTTGTTCCAGACCAATTAATAATATTTTCTGAGCTTTTCCATCCCTTCTAATCCAACCTGATATTTCTTTGCCATCTCCTACTGATTTCTCTGCTATGCCAATTACTAAGTTATACAAATTTCTTAATTTTAAGAACACACTTACTTGAAATTTGNCACTGATTTCTCTGCTATGCCAATTACTAAGTTATACAAATTTCTTAATTTTAAGAACACACTTACTTGAAATTTGTACAAGTTACAATTTGAAGAGTCTTGTGATTTGATCATGCTTGGAAGAGACTGGTGATTGTCCAATATATTATAAATGTGTTACTAGATAAAAAAATTCCTTTATATTTTAGGCTTTCTTTACAGCCATGTCTGGGCCATAACCTGTTAAAAATCACTTTATTTATAACTTTTTTTAATATCAATATAGTACTAACCCTTCAGCTTGAAAAAATAGACAACAATATCAACACCTAGTCCTTTCAATCACTGAATAGCAATTTCTATAGACTTAATATTACCAAGGAAAATGTTTGTGTATGCACAAAAATCTTTTTTTGCATTTTCATATTTTCAACATCACCATCCAATTTCTTTTACAAGGTTTAACCTTGTAGAGGCCACCAGCTTAAAGACACCCAATAAAACACAACATCTGCATGTCCCTACAAATCACTGAACACACCATTTCTTTCACAATACTTAGAAATATTAAATGGAAGTTGAGAGAGAATTTTTCTTTGCCAGGGGTTTGAACGGGAGACACAAACTGGGAGTGCTGACTAACTAATGCAAATGGTAGGGTTTAAACACATATGTGTCTACTAATAATTATGCAATTTTCATGCCAGACACACCAATGTGCTACCTAAACCATGGGGCACACCTGACATGTTACACAGCCCTCAGTAATATAACAGGAACAAATATACACTTGTTTAAAGTAAATTAATTACACTTCCCAGTTTTAATGCAAATGCATTTTAATGCCATATTCAGTAATAATATGTTTATCCCACAACTTCAAGTCACAAGCTGGGAAAATTTCCAAGAGATATTAATTCAAGCCTTTTAACAACTGCCAGAAATAAAGTTTGCAGATGAAATTAATCCTAACGTTAAACTGTTTACAGACACAGTCGCAGGCGTACAAAAGAAGCACTTGCAAGTTATAAACAGAAGACAGTACACCAGACAAGTCTATCCGGAAGTAGGTTGCTTAGTATTTTTAAAAAGACGGGTGTATAACCAAGTTCAGCTAGGGCTTAGTATAATAAGNATCCGGAAGTAGGTTGCTTAGTATTTTTAAAAAGACGGGTGTATAACCAAGTTCAGCTAGGGCTTAGTATAATAAGCTAAATACGCAAGCAAAACCGATATTAAAACAGCTCAATACAAACAATTTTGATAATTTAGTAAACAAAGTCTTTACAAAACCAAACTAAATGTAGAACCTTATAAAACACACTGGGACAAAAACAATAACATTTCTACACCAGTCCTAATCATGTACTCTGGCATTGTACACAGCAGAGGATAGTGCCACTAGAAAATAATATATACTGCTACCAAACATTACTCTAAGGTTAAATGAGAATGTGTGTTGGAACAATGTGTCACTAACCATTAAAACAAGGGAATACTAAAACTTCATTATAATAATAAATACAGTAAACTCCAGATTTTCCAGGGTAATTACTGGCTAAGGGTTCACGGATAACAAATTTCACAATTAAAGTGATTAAGGGAAAAATGTTTACTTTAGGCCTACATACTGTACATGTAGATTATGTAAACAAATAATATAGTCATACAAGAATTAAATTTTTGACAGCCAGTGCATGGCAGCTNGATAATTTAGTAAACAAAATCTTTACAAAACCAAACTAAATGTAGAACCTTATAAAACACACTGGGACAAAAACAATAACATTTCTACACCAGTCGTAATCATGTACTCTGGCATTGTACACAGCAGAGGATAGTGCCACTAGAAAATAATATATACTGCTACCAAACATTACTCTAAGGTTAAATGAGAATGTGTGTTGGAACAATGTGTCACTAACCATTAAAACAAGGGAATACTAAAACTTCATTATAATAATAAATACAGTAAACTCCAGATTTTCCAGGGTAATTACTGGCTAAGGGTTCACGGATAACAAATTTCACAATTAAAGTGATTAAGGGAAAAATGTTTACTTTAGGCCTACATACTGTACATGTAGATTATGTAAACAAATAATATAGTCATACAAGAATTAAATTTTTGACAGCCAGTGCATGGCAGCGTCTTAAATAGTATTAACATCATCACGTATACAAAATCTTGTATCAGTTGATGCGTGAAAGATTGTAATAAAATTTTACATAGACTATTTTGTCAGCCTACATTAGCACAACAGACATCGGAGAAATGTGCGGGTAGGAAGATCGTAGACAAAATGTCTATATATTTTATTTTATATCATTACAAAACAGCTGTTATTAGTGTATTAGCTTCTTTTCCTTCCACAAATTTGCTGGTTCAGTTCTTGCTAGCATCATTTGAGCTGTTGGTTTAATTGAATGAAGGAAGTGCAAGCTTTCTAAACAACTTATTTTCATTAAGCACATCTCACTCTCTTACAGCCTCTTCTTTTTATTTACATTCATGCTCAAGATTTCAAATGATTCTTGATTAACCTGACAGGTGCAGTTGAGTACGGTAAATTGTATATATGTTCTAGTCGTACAGATGCAGATGATGCTGGAATGGCAAGTGGAGATTAGGAGACCTAAAAGAAGACAGAAGGAGAGTTGAGTGGGTGAAGCTGCATAATGAAGAGCAGAGGATGAACAAAATAACATGATGTATTTGTTCCATTCAGACCCTGCTGGTGGCGGGAAACTTTGGAAGATGGTGATTCCAGTTATTAGTGCATTATTGTCATTATTGTCATTTTTTTATCATTTTGATTGTCATCTCCATCTCATCATGAAAGAAGTAAAATGTTTGCTAGTAGAAAAATGTTTGTTGACTCTTGGTAGACCCAGTGTTTTCAAATGTGCCACTTGATTGACAGGTATGAGAAGTTGATGGTAGTATGAAACTAAAAAACCCCTCTTGTTAAAAATGTGTGTTGAATCTTGGGTGCACCCTCTGTTTCCAAGTGTGCCATGCTATTTACATGTATCAGAAGC
This sequence comes from Clitarchus hookeri, assembly GCA_002778355.1. Lineage (NCBI taxonomy): Eukaryota > Metazoa > Arthropoda > Insecta > Phasmatodea > Phasmatidae > Clitarchus > Clitarchus hookeri. Next base: position 111,516 of record NQII01003167.1, on the reverse strand, counting down.
TGGTGATGGCCATACAGAACCACACCCCACTTCTNTCTGTTTCCAAGTGTGCCATGCTATTTACATGTATCAGAAGCTGGTGATGGCCATACAGAACCACACCCCACTTCTAAAAAAATGTGTTGAATCTTGGGTGGACCAAGTGTTTCAAAGTGTGTTGCTTCATTGACAGGTATCGGAAGCTGGTGATGGCAGTGCGGAACCACATCCCCACTCCATCGCCATCGCTCCTGAAAGACTCACCCCCTGACTCCCCCACAGCACCGCCTGAGTCTCAGCACAAGGCAGGTGGGGCAGTCAACGACTNTTGAAAGACTCACCCCCTGACTCCCCCACAGCACCGCCTGAGTCTCAGCACAAGGCAGGTGGGGCAGTCAACGACTACATTGCATCATCAGCATGGGAGGGGGAACTGGACTACCTACGGTTCATGTCGCGCTTCCACCTGCAGGTGCAGAAATACACAGCGCATAGGGCACAGACATTGCTACGCTCCACAATCCATGGTCGTGTTGTTGCTCCAAGTAGTAGCCATTCGGTGCGTTCCTTTCTGTTGCTTTCTTTTTGGTTTGTTGATTTGTTGTTGGAGATGGCTACAGATCATGAGACTTACATTTACTGCAGTCATTTCTTGACTAGCTGCTAGTGAGTTACATGTTTTTTGACTTATTTAATAACATATTTAATAAAAAAATATTTTCAAATTTATGGTTGTGATGCTGTTAGATTTCCTTGTTTGCTAATGAAATACTTCACTGTTATAAAAAATAGTAACTTGTTGGATGACATTTTTATTTAAAACCTTGTCAGACTTTGATGGTGTTGCCAAAATGCCATCTTCTTTTACTAAAGTTTTTACTTTCCTTGCCATTCTGCTGCTAACATCAAAGTCCTCAGGGGCCATGGTGGCTGAGCAGTTAAACTGCTCGCCTCCCGCCATGGCGAACTGGGTTCAATCCTCGGCGGGGTCACTCCCGGATTTTCACAAGTGGGAATCGTGCCGGACGATGCCACTGGTTGGCTGGTTTTCTCAGGGATCTCTTGTTTCCCCCACCCTTGCATTCCAGCACTACTCCATTCTCACCTCATTTCATCCTCATCGGCTCTCAAGACCTTGTTGTCAAGAGCCGCCCAAATCTCTTCACTCAATCACTCCTCTTCTATTTTTTTATAGGTCTAGCTTTTAGGTAGCACTGTAAGAATCTGAATTTTTATGCTATAATAAGACGTATGTTTTCTTCATTAATTTTTGCTTTCAACTTAGTTGCTATTTCATTCTCAGAATAGTTTTTATCTCTTTCATGATCTATTTCTTCATTTACTTGTGTTAATACTTTCTCAGTTAAACCTTTTTTTATATTTTTTTTATACTTTTTGTTTACAATATCACTGTACATGCAATCATTTCTTTATGATCAGTCATTCTCTAAGAGTGCTCAGAGATTTGCTACAAGCTAACATCTAACTTTACAAACTCTTCATCATACATTCTGTCCGTCACTTTCTTGATCAGCCATTGTAAGAAAATGCACACAAAAANAACTTTACAAACTCTTCATCATACATTCTGTCCGTCACTTTCTTGATCAGCCATTGTAAGAAAATGCACACAAAAAGCACTGAGGTAATGCCAGTAGCATCGTTTCAGCTTTTTAACTGGGGTGGCAAGGTCTACTGGGGGGTATGAAAGGGGGAATGGGGATCCGAGGATCATCCCCCGGAAAATGTTAAAAAAAACTACTGTTTAATTGTTGGTTTTTGAAGCTCTTTCAGACTATTTTTACCACAAAATAATTGCTAACATTCTCTATTTACCCTAAAACATTAATTGTTAATTACTTGGATTAATAACCAAACCACTTGTAAAATAAATTTCGTTCACACACAGCTCAAGAGTAGGCCTATTTTTAATTGATTGAGGCTTGGCATGTTTTTTTTGTCATGAAAGTAAAAATCAAGCAAACATCATACAAAAAAACCAAGCTTTATTTAACTTTTACTCAATGTCATCATAAGTTATTTTTATACAAAATTAATTCTTCTCTTTTGGCTTGAATTAAAGTCATCAATAACTTTGGAAATTTCTACATCAACACTCCTTTCGATAGCCAAAAGAGCTAACGAGGACAACCTCTCGTGGCCAATCGTGTTCCTGTTGTATGTTTTTAACCACCGCAAGCACGAAAAAGACCTCTCACAGGATGCTGAGTTTATTGGAATTGTAAAAAAACAAACGGTAAAGTTCAAAAAGTAGAGGGAACACACTTTTCAAAGACTTCTCTACAAAAACGGCAGTTCTTTCTTGGATATTTTTGTTTTTTGACTCTTCCATTTTGTAAAAACATCTCAGTTCAGACAGAAGTTCATTGTCCAAAGTGTAATATTTGCACACATACTGTACACTGGCTATGTCTACGTCAGTTCCACCTAGAACTTTGCTTAAGTGGTTAAGTACATGTAGGTTGTTTTCTTGAAGCCTGGCCTCTATCTCCTGCTTTAGGATGTCAATAACTGGCCAAAGGATTAAAACTTTGTAATACTGTTCTACAGATTCAAATGGAGCTTTACTCCCTCCCCCAATTTTGGAGGGAATGTTACCCTTTCTTGTTAGCTCGGCTGCTCTAAACCCGCACTTGTCGGCAATTTCTGTGAAGTGATTGAACAACTGAGTAAAAAACTCATCTGTTATGAAGGATTGTAACACTTCAAGTGTGCTGTTTTTTACAGATTTCACAACTTCGTAGGTCACACTGCTCGCCTGAAGGGTCTTTGACAGTAAGTCACATTGTGTTAGAACTCTCCTGAGTAATAGCAAGTCAACAAAGTTGAAGTCCTTCATACTTTTTAACAATGGATTGGCTTGTCCACCACTGTCAGGGTCTGTCTGTGCAATTTCTTGTAGAGTCGTCAGAGTGGTTTCAAAATTATCTAACAAAGAACGCACTGCTTCAACATGGCAAGCCCGTCTGGCATCACTGGGTTGGACAATTCAGGGGTGGCAACTGCCACCCCTGAATTAGGCTTGTGGGTAATGCACAAATTCTGTCCAAACTCTGTGTTGTTTCAGGCAGATGACCCATCTCCGTTATGAAGACTGTTTAAGAAATTCTGGACATCAATAAATGCAACGTTCTTGCTNCTTTATGAAGACTGTTTAAGAAATTCTGGACATCAATAAATGCAACGTTCTTGCTGGCACACAATGCAGTCTTGCTGAGAAGCACTGGCAAAGAATGTTCTTCTCATAGCTGAAGGTACACTGCCTCGTGAATCTCTTTTTTGAACACCACAAGGGGAAGATATGCTAGAGGAAAATCAAGCAACTTGNAAGGTACACTGCCTCGTGAATCTCTTTTTTGAACACCACAAGGGGAAGATATGCTAGAGGAAAATCAAGCAACTTGCTAAAACTAGGTATCTTGATTTCTTTGTTTACCAACTCAAACTTATAAGTGTGCACATCCAGTCTAGGTATTCAGTACCACAAAACTCCACTCAATGACAGGAAACTTAAGCACCCTTAAAACGCCCACATTTTTCTTCAAGATGTCTACCAGATTTTTAAGACCTCTTGGAGAGCCTGCAGTCAAAGCAGGGAAGTCCATTATAATATCCAAATGTACAGTTGCAGTCTTTCACACAGCCTCGTGCTGCTTTGTTAAGGTGTTCCATGCTAAATCGTAGTTTTTTTTTAGACAAAGGCAAGGTTTTAATCAAGTGAGAAGGTATTGGTGTTTCTCTACTGTAGAAAGTGTTTTGTTGTAATGAATAAGTTCACAGTACAAATCAGGAAAATTTACCCACTCTGTCACATCCTTGACATACCCTTGAAGATTGGTATTTGCAGCTTCGGTAGCTTAACTACTGATCCTGAACTCTGTCTTGATGCCACTTTCTCTTGTTCGCCAATTTTGTGAGTATGCACTTTGACTACCTTGGCATAAACCTCTTGAACTCTGAAATATACTGTGTCAAATGCATCAACGTCTGCGTAATACAAACTGGTGTCCTTGGATACAGTGACTAGCTGAATCTGACTATCTTCAAAGTCAGAATGAACATGTTGGAAATGGGCCTAAAATAATTCCACTCATTCCTTGTCTTTCACTCATAAGAAAACAGACTATGCAGTTACAAATGACTTGACAAAAAAAACTTGCTGTACCATGCAGCAACAGTCCAGGATAAATTCATATCAATACCCGGAGGACCACGCACACTTGCGACTAAGTTTCTCACAGAGTTTCGTAACATAAATCTGACATGATGGACAGATGTACGCCACAATACCTGATTGCTTATGGAGCCATACCAAAACTGAAATAACCCATAAAAACCCACTACCAACCCTAAAAATGCACTTTTCCCAAGGCCAAAATATCCGAAAACATCAATGTATGCACACTAACGTTCAGTTAAAATTCTCCCCTGATGTCACTAAGGAAATGCCTTGTTTTTGAAAGCAGTGTCAATATTCTGGGCTGCAGTATTTCTCATAGACTTGGCCTCCACCTACTGTGAGAACTGATCCAAAACAACAATCTCTGTTGGTCTGCAGAAAGTGTCCTGTCAAATTGATGGCTGGGTTCAGGGTCATTGCAAAGCTTAAATGAATACTTCATAACTTTTTATTTTAATGATTTTCTGCATTCTTTAAAAACATATACATGAACATATATGTGCACACACATGCACACGCACACACGCACACTTAAATACATGTGTGTGATGTTGTATAGTTGCGTTGGTGTGACTTTCACACTAGAATTATTATAATTCCGCACAGTTGGGCGCCATATTGTAAAGTTCCGTCTTTACTGTTACAAGCGTATATTTAATAATATAGCAGCCTCAAAGGTTAGGCGCCATCTTGTAACTTTTCGCCGCTTACACTGTCGACTGTTTACTTGCCACGGCTTGCTCAGGGTAGAAACACGAGACTCATAGAATTGAACATTATTAATTAAGAATGAAGAAGTTCCAAATTAGTTTGTTATGTACTTTGTTTATTTAACTATTTATTTAACACTCAGCACCACAGTTCACAGAAGAAGTCCAAATTGCAGAGTACGAACCTTACAGATAAATATAAAAGTACAAAAAACAGCGCCACAGTGGTTTCCGTTTATTAACGTCTCATGAATATTAGCCCGAATAAAGAATATCTGCTGCTACCTCCCACACCGGCTGAGAAATGAAATAATACAGTCTAGTGGCCGATGTGGGGGTTCACGTCACACCTGATGCGATCTACGCTATCATTGTACTACGACAACTCTCTCTGACGACTAAAGAAGACGACCGCTTCTAACGGCCCTCGCCGCAGACTGCCCCTCCTAAGAAGACTCTCAACGACTAAGACCCTGTAAGGGCGACAGCTAGACGCCTATATCCTACTGCCTATCCCCCCTCTCCTGTGATAACGGCCTGGCCACGTACGCTCTCCCTCGTTATCTAACTGCTCCGTACGAACTACTCCTGCGATAAGCGCCCGGCATCCGGCATCTGCCAGCAGCGTCATCACAACTGCACGTGTCCCGCGCTCAACACAACGTTATCATAACTGACTGCTCCGTACGAACTACTCCTGCGCCGTCAACATTAACTAACCTCGCCGTCCACAAAAACTTGTTGGCATATTAAAACTGCGCCGAAGGAACTAAAACTGTTGATGTCGCCTGATCCACAGAAACTAACTAATCTACTTTATGCTGATGCTTTCAAAACTCCCAAGTTCGAAACAAAAACTGTAACCAGGACTCTTGATAAAAACTTAACACGCAGACGTCCGCCCCTTAACCTACAAATGCACACGTCCGCCTGATAAACACGGGAAACGAGCCACCACGGCTTTAAACTGAAACACGATAAAAATAATACGAAGCTGTCCCAAAGCTTCACAAACACAAAAGAATTTTACACTCGAGTCCCGAAAAATTCCGAATATTGCGTCATTACAATGTCTTTATAAAATTAATTCTCTACATTATGCAACTTTATGTACAACTGTGCACTAAGTTGCCTTTTTATACTTNAATGTCTTTATAAAATTAATTCTCTACATTATGCAACTTTATGTACAACTGTGCACTAAGTTGCCTTTTTATACTTTTTGTAATTGCATGTAATTTATTACATAATGAACATAGCTGTGTTTTTTTTATTATAAATCTGAACATACATGATTTCTGCTCGTCTGTTGTTTATTTAAAAAATGTTATATTGCGCAGCATGCTTAACTTTTGGAACTACACTAACATTTATAAAATTTTGCCAATGATTGAATTTTTTTTATTAGGAAGAAGAGTCTAACAAAGTAGAATTTTTTTCCTAATAATGCTGAAGTGTATGTAATTATTGTAGAAAAAAATTTTTCCCCCCATCCTTTATGTTAAAAGAATTACCTGAACTATGAACAAATTTAAAGTTTGCCATGTTTGGAGCAAAATATTTTTATGTGGGACAGATAATTGAAATCTGGAAAAATCGTGATGTTTATTCATTTTAATATAGATCTATCATAATATCAACTTCTATTGTAATTTTTTCTGTTTTGGAAAGAGAAAATTTTCTAAATGTCTTTGAAATGGGGAACAAATTCTAATCCTTCAGAGTACTGAAAATATTCTGAAAAAAATGGACATTATCAAAATTAACCTCTTATGTTCAAGGAGGATACACAAAAGCATGAACACACAGTAAAATATTCCTCATGCCCAACATGTTTAATCTTGTATTGGAAACTTGTAAATTGTTTCCAGTCAAGTGGAAACAATGATCAGATTGCTGTGTCTACAGGGTTTTGTTTGATATCAGATCTGCTTCCTAATTCTTCTGGTACCCACGACTGCCACTCAGGGTCGCCTGGATGAGACTAACCCATCTCATTGATTCTTGGTAATTTTTGTAGACATCCACATATTGCAACAAGACTGATAAAGATTAATTTATCAGTAAAGTTATTTTTATCAAGTAAAACAGACACATTTTGGCTAAAAAAAAAAATTTGTCTATTATTGTAAACTCACAGTAACAGAATTAAATTCCACAGTGCATGTAAAATTTCTGTAATTTCCATGCACTGCAATTGGAAACTGTTTGAAATCTGTTAGGTGGAAATGAAACATGGTGTGAGCTTAGGTTGGGCCTGTCACTCACACGTCTACTACAGACTAAAATAATACCACAAAGAAATTAGAAGAAAAAAACATTTAGTATTTATGGATGTAGATGGAAATGTCAAATGAAATAATTGTGGTATAATGTGTTGTCTCATGTATTAGCNCATTTAGTATTTATGGATGTAGATGGAAATGTCAAATGAAATAATTGTGGTATAATGTGTTGTCTCATGTATTAGCCATCTCTTGCTTTGTCATAATTTGTTATATTTACATTGGCAGTATGTGTTCACATTGTTATTTTACATTTTTTTTTTTACCTTTTTTACTACTTTAGTTATGTTTTCCTGTTTTTGCTGCAAGTTAATATTTGTTGTATAACATTTGATTGATAATGTAAACATCAGTAGCTTTGGAGAGGCATATGGCTAGCAAGCACTGTTCAAATACTCAAAACTCCAAAATCACTACTTGCAGTACATGGGAAGTGTGGCAGCGCATAATATGTATGTGCTACCTATTATTAATATTAACCTATACTAGAGATAAATGCTTGAGCAATGTAGAGGAATTAGTTGCTAATGCTGTTTAATTGCCAGAGTATGCTAAATATTCCCACAGAAATACAGTTGTTTGCATATTTTTACTAATTGTTTAGCTCAGTTACAATGATGAATTAAGTGCAGTTGTAATTGTCGAGACTTCCACAGTGTATCACTAATGTACTTTCCTAATGACTGCTCTACTTTAACTTAAAAAAAAGTAATCTTTTTTGCTTTAGTACAGTTATACTTTCACAACTTTTAAGTAATGTGAGCTCTTTTGCAAGCATATTTTGATTATATCTTGTATACACTTCTTTGTTTTATTGTGAGTCGTTTCCACATTCATTGATAAAAAAAACTCTATACATTTCAATTTCAAGTAAGAGTGATGATTAAGAAAATTTAATCACAATATAGTNTCATTGATAAAAAAAACTCTATACATTTCAATTTCAAGTAAGAGTGATGATTAAGAAAATTTAATCACAATATAGTAGGAAAAGGAAATTTTTTGAATACATAAATTGTAAATTTTATTAATTAGTTTATTATAAATCCTCATCCATCTTGAATATATTTTATTTAAGCTGGAATACACTTCGGCATTGAATCAGTTGCCTCTCATGTCCTGTTATAAATTTTGTTATTTTTTTTTGCTATTCTACAAAATCTGTGATATTTCAAGGTGCTAGTTGATTAGTATGCAGTACATATACCTTTCAGCATACCTTGGTCATGCTCAGTGAAAGACAGGTCACTGCACCTGGTGGGGCATGGAAAAATATGGTGGCACTGCTGGGAAATACTGGTCGTGAGTGGGAAGGAACCTTAATTTTGAAACTTGCACCCTAGCACATCTGGCACTAAAGGCTGTGCAAAGGAGCACAGGATCTCATGAAAATATTGGCTTGCTCTTACATCTCCTCTTGACTGCGAAAAGAGACCAGCTGCTGTAGGAAATGGCTTTCCACGCAATGAAATTACAGTATTTGTATTTGTGGTTTGTTACTCAAACAATTGTGTTTGCTAGCATTTTCCAGTCTGCTCTACATGTGAATAAAGTGTTCACACCAATTATATATGCTCAGTTTATTATTTGATTTTATGCCCGCTGTATAAAAGCTTGCTTTAAAAGTCAGAGGTTGATGTACATCTTACTAATCCTGCTGTGTTCATGATGCAACTGGTCAAAAGAGAAATTTTTGTGTAATTGGATACTTATTTTAAGGTGTGTGCAATTTTTGTGTAAAGTTTGAGTGGCAAGCCAAGTACACTTTTATTTTGAATCATAAGTAATGTTTTAAGTCTTCTGATAATGATACTTTGGACTTTTAAATATACTATTGTTTGTGAAAATTGCAACAACCAGAAAGAATGGCCTGAATGAATCCAAACTCTGAAGATGTGTAGAACAGTGTGGTAGCAATAAGTGATTACATTGCAGAGAGATGGCTTACACGTAGGCCCAGCAAGTCTTCTCTTGTGTGACCAGGAAGGTCAGTGTTACGCCAAGCTCAGTCAGTGAAGAGCAAGTGCCAGTATGCCTTGCCAACGTCAAAGGGTGCCATATCAACATGTGAGTTAGTTCAAACGGGGCAGAATGGTCTGTCTCCGGGAAACAGTTTTGTCACACCGTGACATTTTGGCTCATACAGCGCATGCTGCTACGACAGTGATGCGTGTGCGGAACCCATGGATAGACGAGGGTCGTATGCAGCGACGAGTGGGTACTGGATCACGCAATGTGACCACAGCACGGGATGGCCGCCATCTTGTCCACAAGGCCGTAACGAACCTTACAGTATTGTCCACCCATTGTCCAGAAACCACAAACACCTCAAACTGCAATGAGCACATGAACGCCGTCGCTGGTTTGCTGAGTAGCAAAATGTAGCGTTTTCGGACGAGTTTTGTTTCAACCTGTCCTACGGTGATTGCAGCATACGTGTTAGAAGCTACCATGTTGACCGCAGTCTGGCAGCCGGCATAGTGGACAAACACCAAGTGTGATGGTTTGGAGTGCCACTGGATACAACATGCGATCTCAACTCCTACGTATTGAGGGCAATATGATGGACAGCAACCGCTACATCAGGAAGGTTGTAGAGCCCGAGGTACTGCCCCTCCTTCAGGCGACTCCACATGCCATATTTCAGCATGTGGCAAGGTTTCTTCAGTGAACTACAGATACCACTGCTTCCCTGGCCTGCACGTTCGCCTGACGTGTTGCCCATGGAATGTGTCTGTGATACAGTTGGTCGGCGACTAGTTTGTCATGGTCCTCCAGCAACCACTATTGATGTTTTGTGAACTCGCATACAAACCACGTGGAGGGAAATTCCCCTGAAACATATCCAGGTCCTCTTTAATTCAATGCCACGATGTTTAGGGGCTCTGATTGCAGTAAGTGGGGGCTCCACACCATTCTGAATTCTCAAGGACAGAGATCATGTACAGTTCTGTAATNCTGCCCCTCCTTCAGGCGACTCCACATGCCATATTTCAGCATGTGGCAAGGAATGTGCAAGGTTTCTTCAGTGAACTACAGATACCACTGCTTCCCTGGCCTGCACGTTCGCCTGACGTGTTGCCCATGGAATGTGTCTGTGATACAGTTGGTCGGCGACTAGTTTGTCATGGTCCTCCAGCAACCACTATTGATGTTTTGTGAACTCGCATACAAACCACGTGGAGGGAAATTCCCCTGAAACATATCCAGGTCCTCTTTAATTCAATGCCACGATGTTTAGGGGCTCTGATTGCAGTAAGTGGGGGCTCCACACCATACTGAATTCTCAACGACAGAGATCATGTACAGTTCTGTAATACTAATCAATTGTGTATTGTCATGTACCTAATCTGTGGTATAAAGTTAATTTCAATTGCATGTATCTTTTTTGGTGTTGCATTTTTCACAAACGTTAGTCAATGTATGTTGTTACAAGCACTGTATTTTTTGTTATATAATTGCTTATCAATTACCATTTTTAGTTTATTGTATTTTGTTATCAATTAAAATATTACTCTACCAAACATCACTTCCTTTTTTATTAAAATATGTTGTGCACTAATGTGCACATGGTCTAAACTCACGGTCATATAAATTTGACTCAAAATATCTTGCTGATTAGGACTTACTGTAGCATTTTACTTTAAAACTAATATAGTGGTCATCTGCATGGTGTATGTGTGTAAAAATTAAAAGTATATGTTTACACGTACAGTATGTAATTAATTTATGTTGCAGTACTGTGTTTTATTTAGTTTCATGATCTTCTGGACATTCTGTCCCAGCTAGTCTAGAAGGTTCTGCTGTATTTTTTTTAGTGATAAACAATAACAGTTGGAAAAAGCTATGAGCCACAGACATATTATTGTTAGAGCAAGAACTGTCTATACTCAGCTTCGTTTTGTGTGTGCGTGCATGTTTGTGTGTGAGAGAAAGACAGAATTGGACACACACGTGTATACACACACACATGTACATGTGTGTATAACCAGTTTTAACCTTCTGTTCATTTTATCCTAACTTTCTTCTTATTAGAGAATTGTAGTATTTACTGCATGTCTTACAGAACTAAAATTTAACAGCTAACCAATTTCATAATTGTAGGAAATAGCTGTGATTACAATTTGCATGAAACCTTTTGTAGAGGTTGTGTGTTTTGTAGATATTTTCAGACTTTTTCTGTAATTTTGTATGTCAAATAATGGGTGCTTAAGTACTGATTACAGCATGGTTGATTAATATCATTTGAATATTTTCATCTTTGATATAGTCTGTTGATAAAATAATCACAGAAGGTGTGTGTGTGTTTTGTGACAAACATTATATGGTCAGAAATACAGGGAAACTATATATTGAACATGGATGGATTGGAAATTTGTAACCACCAACAATTTTATGTGGCCCAGCAAAATTCCTTTATATATACTGTAATGCCCATGAAAAAATTAAAAATATTAAATGTAAATTGAACAGACACACCCGGAAAGTTAAGAAACTGCACCGCAATGTGAACGGCACTACATGTAGTACATTTTCTGTATTACAATATTGATACATAAATTTCTTGACTTATAGCCGCTACAGTTCTTAATTGCTGTAGGGATATTACTTCTGCTATGTCAGTGACTATTTCCTCTGCACGTTTTTTAAATACTGGTAAGGCTTTTAAACGAGTCAGAGTGTAGGTACAGGTATATGTATGTTTTTTTATAAGTACATCTTATTTTTATATATATATATTTATAAATACATTTTATAAATACATAAAGCATCTTGACAATAATTTAAGTTTACTTTAATATTATTGTCGTTATACTGGTGAGTTGAGATATAATGTCTGATTTTATGCTGTTGGCAACAGCCAATGTGACAGAACAAAATCAAAAATAAGTGGTACATATGTTAAACGTTGAACAACAGGCCCATATAATGACATTGGGTTAATAAACCAGGAATTTGTCTGGAGGTATTTTGTATTCAAATAACAGTTGGACATCAATTAGCAACCCAATACAGTTATGATTATACATAGGTATTGCCCACATACAACTGCCAAGCAGGACAAATAATTATGTTTTATGATAACCATAACCAACGACGTCAAATTGGACTTAGTCACAATTAAACTGCACAAATTCATTAACACATTGTTAAACAGGAAACTGACATTATCGTACAAAGAATACATTAACAGAATCAATACATTACATAATTTGCCCTAAGACCGGCCTGATGATCGAGCCACCTTGCCGACGTGAAGGGGAAGGAGGGGAAGTAGGAGGAGGAGAAAGAGAAAGAGGGAAGTAGGAGAGCGAGAGAGGAGGGAGTGTCTGGGGTAATAGTTGTCACTTGAGAATGCACAGTTTAAACTCTGGCAGAAATTTCAACAGTACTTGTCGTGAAATTACGGTTCAATTTATGTACTATGAATGCTTTTAAACATTCTCATTTTTATTATTTCATGTTATTCAAACTTGACGTACAACTGTTGTGGACCTGTCAGAATGTTCAACATGAAGTTTACAAGGTAATTTTTTTTTTTTTTTTTGGTTGATTTACTTGTAAACTCCACATCCATTAAATGTTTGCATATACGGAAAATTTTTCCAGCGCCTCCCCCCCTTGCCTTTTAGTGTTTCCACTGTATACAGTAGAAAGTAATTTGAAAAATACATGGTGTTAATAGTTTTATAACAATAAAAAAAGTTTATATTGCATGAAGACAAGGTACTCAAAATCATTAACTGGCATTTTCTTTTGTTGTTAGTAAGCCAGTGGCAGATCAGTAAAATTTAAGTAGGAAATCCATGAATTACCGTATTTACTCAAATCTAAGACTTCGTGTATTCCAAGCAGCACCTAGTTTTTGGGGAAAATCCTGGGAAAAAATTATTTGGTATACATATAAGGCCACATGATAAATCACCACTTCAGTAGGTAATTTAATTTCTGAAGGAAGTTTGATGTTTAATTTTGCCTTCGATAGAAATAGTTTCCTATCGAAACAAATATGTTTCACTCTGTTAAATGATAATATTGTGTTTTTGGAAGCAAATAATAGCATTGCCTGCTTCTCTCCAGCAGCCTAAGTTTGATTCATTGATTTCAAGTAGCTTACTAGCCGCTGTATTTCTATTATATTCTACAAAAATGATTGCATTTGTTTCACAGAAACTAAACAATAATTTACACGTTTTTCTGTCACTCTAAATGAAACATTGCAATTTAATCCCATCGTTCAACAAATACGGCATGGCCAATGCACACACAATCATGTGAATTGTTAGTCAGACCCATAGTTTTTGTGTTCAAAACTGAATCGCAATGTAAATGATCGCTATTTGCCTTTGATAGCAATGGTTTAGATATAATCAAAAATAGTATTTATGTACAGATGTAGTTCCAGAGTTAGTGCAGTCATAATGAAGAGATAATTTGTTTTAAGGACTAACAGTGGTCTCACTGTAAATGTTGTTTAAAATCCTATACAGCATTTAATATGGCAACTATCAATAGAAAGTACAGGTGGAAAATCAAAGAAACATTTTAAGTTTAATTCCAGGGACTTTAACTGGAACTGGTCCTTTTTTTTTAAGAAAGCACTTGAACTGGAATTAATTCCTTTCTGTGACAAACTTTTCAAGCTCTACTTACTCTTAGTAAAGTTCTCTTCTTAAAAAAAATGAACAGGAATCTTAGTAACTGTGAGTGAGAATTTTTTGCAAATGAATGAGATTTGCAAGTAATTTTTGTGAAGCAGTCAATATCCAGCAACTGAAAGATGTGATGTAAGTTAGTTGGTAGGCAACTTGTGCATACAGTAGTTGGGTGTGTGTAAATTTCTCTCACACAGATTTGTTGAGTGTGTTCAGATGGTTATTTGTAAATTAAAATTATCCAGCTTGTTCATTTCATTGTGGAACTTACTGATAGATGCTGCCTGCAATTACTTTTATACTCTTAGTACACACTCATTGAACATGCAGTGCTTAATGAGGAAGTAAATGACCATTGTCCGTCCCATCTACTTATGACAGGGAAGGCAAGAGATATTGAAGAGAGTGCTAGATGTACCATCAGAGTCACCTACACTGTGTGATTATTTTTTGCTACTACAGTCTTCTAGCTGATGATTGGAGGGAGTGGATTTTCAGATACCAACAGATTTGTTGTGGGTACAGCTAGGTCTTTCTTGCATGTTAGTGGACGAAACCATGAATGGATGAAGTAGACCTAATTGTGGCTGATTCTTTTTGTTGTCATTGCAGACATCTGTTCACCAGAATGCAGCTACGTACTGGTATAGGTGATCTGGTGCTGTTCATGTGTGTCAGTCAGCTCTGCTGCTTGTGTTGACTGGCATTGGTGGGTGTGCTGTACTGCTTCCTCTGTGGCGTCTTCCATGAGTGGCAATAGTCAGTGGCTGGCACATTGTGGAGTATCAACGAGGACAATTACTTGGAATTCACTGTAAATTTAGTCTTGGTGTATTTTAACAAGTACCCAGGTTTGGCTATGCCAAGCTGCAGCGTTCCTCTCTCTGGTGTGTACTTCTGGTTGGCAGGTTTTTGATTCCAGTGAAATGAACAATACCTTCTGCCAGCACATCACCACCCTCCTCCCCTTTAGGAGAATATCTTGGAAAGTGAGTAGCCAGAGACATTTCAATGGTCAACAGAGAAGAAATACTCAGCAGGCCATGGTGTACCACACTAGGGTGTTTACATGGACAGCAACTGCATGAATACAGTGGAATTGCACTGTAACTACAACTTGCGATGGCAAAATAAATTATCCTAAAGTGAATTATTGGTTACTGAAATCCACTGCATAGCATCATTTCGTGCATTGTTTATCGTACACACACTTCTTGGGCATCCTGTGTTTTCTGAATATTTTTATGTGCACGGAAGCGACAAATTAACAGTGAAATACAGTTTAGTACATCAAAACAGTAGCATTTTCCACACGTAATCATTGTTCACATAAATATCATTAAAATTATAATTGACAATAATCACTAATAATTTGGAAAAATATTTTTTTATCCCTCCATCCCTTTAATTCCTTTTCAATAAACACACGTAACAAAGACTGAACTTAAACACATATTATAGCTGCCTGAATAATTTAAATTATACCTTTACTTTACTTGGTTTGAAACCTAAACCGTGGAGGTTGAAGGCTAGTCTGCATATGAACCACCAACAGACTATAAAATCCACTCTTCCCATTGCCTTATCTCCATCTCACTTTGGTTGGGCACCTTTTACGTACTCTCTTTTAGCTGCTCTCAATCAGTACTTCTTTCCACCCCTTTTTGTGTACTTGAATTGAACTCAGACTGGCAACAGTACATTAGTCACCCAAGGACAAGAGAGGGAGCAGAATGGGTAGAAAAAAGGGATGTCGCACATTCTTATCCGATCCTATTTTTGTATGCAAGGGAAGGAAAAGTCATTTACTGGTCTTTATGTGACATGTTTGCAGACAAAAAAATGAAAACATTTTGAAATGGGTTTTAACTTGTACAAAGAGCGATAATATCATTGCATTGAGCAGGAACACAAGAAGCTATTCATTTTAAACTAGTATGTTATCAATATATTTATTATAGAGCATGACTGTATTAAAAAACTATCCCTACTGTTCATGACTGTTGGAAAAAACCCTGGAAGGTATTTTACTTTAGCTTGATAGCACCAAGCTTTAAAGACGGAACCGATGTTTACACAACATCACATACCCCTGGCTAATAATTAACAACTTCATACAACCCTGCATTTTCCTGAAACTTGCCTGTCCCACCACAGCCCCACATTGTCTGCTTCCAGGGTGCTCCCATCAGTCATGTTCAGTATATAAAATTTATTGTTATAGCCCATACTCATTTTAGTGCAGTTCCACTGTATTTTGGACTCCACATTTACTTGGTTATGTTTCTCAGCCTACTTCATCTGTGATGCATATTGGGTAAGCTTTGCAGCAGCAGAACTTAGCTTAAGCCGATATTTCACTATACCTGCGCAGCCATACACTATATGCGGAATAACTCCAAGCTTGAGCTACGTCACACATAAGGAGGGGTGGTAGAAAGAGGAGAGAAACAGGAGTAAAACAATGTCTTCACACCAGGTAGAGAAAAGTAGAAAACATTTACTACTTACCACTGACGTATGAAGTACTACAGCAGTTCTTCAATGCCACTCATTGTTCCAACCGATGAGTCTAATGTGTAAATGTCGCTACTGTCACTGTCCGCACCACCTAAATTTATAATCACTTTATTAATTTCAATGTCAAATAGCACATACTTGTCATAATAGTCGTTCTCGAGTGTCTTGACGTGATTGCAAATTGGTATTGACGTGATTGCAAATTGGTATCCAGTCTTCTGGCCCCATTCAGTTAAATTTGTCCTCGCAGAGTTTTTTCACATGTCACATTGCAAGTAACATTTTTTGAAGCAACTTCTCCTTTAACTTTAGCCCAGATGCTTTTTATCAGATTCAAATCCTGATGATAGGGTAGTAGACAAAGTATACTGTGTGGCAATGATTTTCCAATAGTCTGTGTACCGAATACTGCACTTGCCAAGGTTTGTGTTGCTTTATGAGGTCATACAAAGTTGGTTTTAGCATTTTGCTAGTAAATTAAATATTCTCCTTACCTAACCACTGCTGCATTTTCATCTTAGTTGAGCTGGAAGTAGGTCTTTTGTTTACCTTAACATTGTGATAGGGAGCATTATCTATCACAACAATACTGTCATGTGGAAGATTTGGTATTAATTGCTTGTTAATCAATTTTTCATAAAAAAAATTTATTCTAATTTTTGTGATAATCCCTTGTGCCTGTGGTGAGACTTCCATATTGCAAGAGCATTAGGGACAAAACCGTTTTTTGCCTCCTGCATGAATCATTATTAACCGTTTACCTTTTGCCACAGATGCTAGCAGACCGTTGGAAGATATGTCACTCCACATTTTATTTTTTACAAGCGATTTTAAAATGTACGACTCATCCATGTGAATAATTCTACCTTTCTCATTTCTATAACTATATTGCTGCATACTCGTGAAATATTCTATACTTTTTTGCTGAATATCTGATTTTTCTTTTCAAACCAGGTGTTTGTTTTTTGCCACCTAAATCCTAGTTTCTTCAAAATCGTTTTTAAAGTTGGATTACTTCCTTGGTAATTTGTGTCATCCTTAAGCTTAAGTCTTATTAGAGTTTCGACAGTCGCACATGTTTTTCAGTTGGGTAGAAATTGTAAACAGTACATTGTACCACAGCTTCGTCAAAGGTATCAAGGTCGTATTTAAAAGTTTTCTTCCGTTTCTTGTTGGATGTTGAAAAAGAAGTTTGTTCACCTGCTTCTTTCTGATAAACTTCCCTGTTAATTGTTTGCACTGTGGTACGAGACATGCCTGTTGCCTTAGATGTTCTCAGCTGTGCTTTCTCAAGTGGAATGGATGGTTACCTTAATCTTGGTTCGTTTTCCATAAACTGCAGAACATTGTAAACCATTTCTCGTGCCTGTGAGTGCAGTTTCTTACCTTTCACTTTTGACATAACTGGAGGCATTTTAACGTACACTGAAGAGCCAAAAAAACTGGTACACCTGCCTAATATAGTGTAGCACCCCCCCCCCCCCACCATCGAGCTCGCAGAAGTGCCGTAAGACGACGTGACATGGACACGAATAATGTCTGAAGGTATGTAGGATGCAAATCGCACCATGAATCCTGCAGGGCAGTCCACAAATCCGATCCGCGCCAATTTGAGAAAGGGTGGNGTCAGTCCACAAATCCAATCTGTGCCAATTTGAGAAAGAGTTGCACGTCTGTCACGTTTAATGATTCTCATCAGTCGTCGTTTGTCCCGTTCTTTCACGATCTTTTTCCGGCCGCAGCGATGTTGAAGATGTGATGTTTTACCGGATTTCCGATATGCATGGTACACTCGTGAAATGGTCTTACGTGAACATCCAAATGTTATCGCTACCTCGGAGATGCTATGTCCCATCTCTCGTGCGCCGACTATAACACCACGTTCAAACTCACTTAAATCTTTATAACCTGCCATTGTAGCAGCAGTAACCGATCTAGCTGCCGACCGCATCGCGTTACTCTGATTGGTTCCATACCTCTGTTATTTGCATACACACGCCTATACCAGTTTTTTAGGCTCTTGAGTGTATAATGCTGTACTCTACATACTTCACTGTGTTGTCTCCTACAGATTAAAGAACTCTGACTGCAAAAGTGATGGAACTTCATACACACAAACCTCAGATACAAACATTAAAGGAAAACGTGTCTAAGTAACGTGAACATACTTGCAATACCTACGTCTGCTTCAGACTCAACAAAGGGACTGCATTTTCACTCGGTATAGTAGCTGCAGCGATGGTGGTGTTAAGTACGCATTATCGCTCTGCAGCTTTGCATTCCCCCTCCAAGACTCACACTGTTACATTCAATTTGTAATGGTCGGCCAGGCTTTTAGTTATTCCACGTGTAGTGTACTGTGTCTAGTACAAGCTTGTATAAGCCCTGGTGTATGAACCTGTATACCAGCTGCTATAGGAGTCACCATGGAAGATTCATATTACACAACAGGAGTTCACATACCAGCATTTGACACCCTCGGTGGGTGTGCAGTGTGTGGTTCGGAGTAAATGCGAACCCCATTCGCAGAACTGCTACCAGTTAGTAACTTGAATAGGCCTATAAAAAACTAGCTAGCACATCTTAATATTGCTGTATTAATGTTGGCCTTTTGCATAAATTCATTGCTTACTAGTATAGTTTCATTCATTTTCTTGAAAATGATGTGAAGTCACTAGAGTACGAGTATGTTATTTTTAATGTTGACAAAAATTATTAATCGTTTCAAAATATAGTATTTTTCTTTATGTACCAAGTTATTATCTGCATGTAACATCTAATGATAAAAATATTAGGGTCTGACAGAGTTTCGAACTCGCCCCCAAAAGTCACATTCTGTCGACGGGTGCCTTGACTTTACTACTGTACTACCAGTTCACACAGCAGGTGTCATATTTATATATTGTAGATACAAAAATTGCTTTAATTAACTTTTTCTTAGTGTAGGTAATGTTTTAAATATTTAGAATTGTTTGAAGCTGTAATTAAAAGTTGTAATTGCCAGTATTATTCGTCATTGTTGTATTTTAAATCTATTTGAAAGAGGTACAACCTCATGGATGAATAATCAAGATGGAGGCATCCCTTTCAGTTTCATCATCAACTCATTTCAAGTAGTCGCCACAGGGTGTGCCGTACACTCTGAAACTGCGATGTAATTGGCCACGTACAAAACCTGGTATGGAACCTGCCACGAAAAACAGGACATGTCCTATTACCAAACCTAGTACGAAATCTGGCCGTACAAGGCGGGTTATGCCATGACAGGTTCCATATTAGCCCGTATAACGGCCGCTACTGCAGACTGCACAAGGTTTTACGAAATCTGGTATAGTGTAATATGGCCTTTAGTCACTAGACACCATAGCCAGTTAACCTTAAACAACCTTTTTTCCTATGCTATAATAAGATACCCTGAAACAGGGTCTCTTAAGGCCTAGTTTGGATACTTGCGAACTTACAATCATCAAAGCCACAATTAGTTTGGTTGCTTGTCCTGTGTTTATTTGTCTACCAAACTAGCATGGGCCAGGACAATAGAAGTATTGACAGCCTGAACCATCTGCTTTCAAGAGTTCATCATACCTCATTGGGTCTTGTGTGTTGCCTTCATTCTTTGATGGTATAAGCAATCACACAGCATAATCCAAGAATTAGTAGAAGAAAAAGGAGGACCATAACATTCAATGCTACCCTAAGACCTGGCACATTCAAATCTACTGTTTTGAATCTCTATCCTTGCAGCAGTTTGTAGGTTTATGCATTTCATACACAGCTATACCTCTTAGTGAAAGTATGAGTTGGGGGCTTAATGGAATGTCTGACCAAGTAGGTACAAGGGTTGGTCTGGTTTATAAATAAAAGCAGTAAGTAATTGCTCTTGAGTGATGGTTGATTTTCATTATGTACACAAGTTGTCATGTCTATGAGTAAGGTGTATGCTCAATTTTTGATAACAATATCTACAAACAATTAATTGCTGGTGCCAGTTATGTTGCTGGTGTCTTTTTGCATTGAGGCCTATTTGCGCTGTAGTGGAGTGTGTAAAACTATGAGCAGTGTGTCTGTAACAAAGGAAATCCACATTCTCTATTATTCAAAGACAGCCATTATCATTTCTTTGTGAACATCTTGAGTGATATCATCAGTGCACATTTTATTCTAACAGTGTTTATGGGGGAAAAAACACATTAGCTATTACTTCAGTAAGGTAGTGCCCCATATTTTGAAATGCAAATAACTCTCAATAATACCTAACCGGCAGGTTAATTGAATGCAGTGGCAATGTCATGGTCATCATAATTTAATGATGTCACCCCAGTGACAGTTTTGTCTATTAGTTCAGGACTGTGGCTGCTTTGATAAAAGAAAGTACCGGTTTAGTAGGCATGCATCTGTTTCATATCTCCTTGCTCTATCCTGTGTACTGAAGATGTTGCCATGCATTTTGAACAGTCCTTGTGGTTACATGAACTCTTCAATAAAGAGTGTTTGTTTTATTGAATTTCATTTTTATGAATATTGCTTTATTCTACAAGATGTACAATAATATTCCAGAGTCTTTAAAACATTTTGGTGCCAAGTGCTGATGTACAGTGATAACAACACACAAGTTGCTAGTTTAATGCCATGGTGCAAGTTTTAGTGTTCCTTTAAGCATAATCTCCAAACTATAGATTAGCAGTTAATGCCATTTTGAAATTTCTCAAGGTAGAAGCTCTCTTTTATAAAGTCAAGAGATCTGACAACCTAGATGTTAAAAACTTTTTTGTGATTTCTCTATATGAAGCTATTAGGTGTAATAAGTTTTACAGTCTAGTTACGTTACCATAAGTCACCATCTGCTATACCATGTTTTAATTGAACGTCACATTATAAAAATGAAACTGTTATTGTGACTGATAGATCTGTAGAGTTTTAACATGCATATTTATTGATTTTGATGTGTTGGCTTTTCTTTCATCCTGAAAATCACTATGTACTTTTCACTCATTTGAAAAGCAATTCAAAAAGACATTCCTTAAAATTACTACTTTTGCACCCAAAGTATTATATTTATAGCATGATAATGGTATAATCATTTTATCAGTATAGAGAGTAAGGTTCTGTATGGATATTGTAACAGTTTGCTGGGTGTAATCTTTTTTAATTAAATGAAGTTTATATAGAGAAAAAATCTTTGAACATTTGCATATCTTCAATAAATGTCATAAATACAAATTGCACATCTTGAGCTATTTTCAATTTAAGTTTCTAAACACTTCTAATAAATTGAATTAAAATCAAGCCAACATTTCCAACAAATAATATGAGTAGTACAATATTTAAACACAACATTTAAAAAAATTTTGTAAACAAAAATTATTTAACAGACTTTTGGTTTTTTTATATTTTCATATCCAAGCTGTAAAAAAATGCATGATACAAACTGAATAACAAAGTATGACAAGTATACGTTGTTCCCATAAATACACATAGTTGCAGTGTGTACTTATAATCTTTCCAGCGTGCCTAGGGCTATGGGGCTCAGCCCTGAGACGCACCTAGGTCTCCTCCCTACCAAGACCTCTGACCCTCCTCATAGTTTGTTAGGTTAGAAATAAAAATTGTACAGTGTATCATAGGGGGCCATATTTTCAAATTAAAACCTCAATTTAATACTTTTCTTCATTCAGTTCCTACTCCTGTGAGCAATGCTGGAAACCTGTTACAGCATGTGAGTGAATCTCATTAGTGTGCTAATAAGTATAGAGGGCCTTATTTTTAAGGTAGTCTGGAATTGGCAGGTTAAGAGACTTGTAAGGCCACTGGACATCACCGAAGTGCAAAATGAGTTACAGGTCATTCATGGTTACTTCACACTTTTCTGAAACCCTGCTAAAGTTCTCCTTTTGGTTACTGATTCCACTACATGTAAACACAAAACACTGTAAACACAAACGCTGCCATGTGACTTCTATAACTGTCAAATGCGTGAACTTTGGGATGCCATGCTGCTGCATGATCTCTGTCTTGGAAATTTTCTATTCATCTACTTCCTTACTTACTGGATGATCTTGTATTTGTTAATGATTGTCAAGAATGTTCTCTTTTCACTCACTTGGTCAAAATCTAAAGCCGGTATCAATTAAGAAAATAGCGCTGGTCGTCAAAAAATGTTCACAAACTCAAACCAAAAAAGTACTGAATCGGAATTTAAAAAAAAGTGCGGGTCGTCAAAAATTGTTTACTAAAATTAAACCAAAAACGTTACCAAATCTGAATTCAAAAAACAAAGTGTAGTAGATCGTCAACAAGTAAATAATAAAAACCAAGAGAAGTCCATTAAACAGCGCACAAATCCAAGTCGTAATATCACAAGCACAAAGAGAGGGTAGCGTATCCAAGGGCAAGCAAAATCACAGTGGCTAAACAGACGATACACATAATGAAACTCCATTTTCGCATGACAAAACCATGACCTTGGAGATGGGAGTGGGCAGCGGGCAGCGATATTGACTGGCAATGATAGCAGTGTATGGTGGCGGCTATTCTTAGAACACACACACACACTTGTGCATGCAGTAAAACCTCAATAATTCGAAAAGCTCGGGTCCAAAATTTTTGACTTTAAATTACATAATTTAGAATTATATAATTTAAAAAAAAAATTTATGAATCTTTTATTGGTAGGGGGAATTGCTTATTTTCCTTTGAAAAAAGTAATAAAATTGCACAAGTTTAATAATATTAATACGTACTGGCATTATTAACCCACATGCCATTTGCATTTATTCCCAAAAATGAGGCCTCCCAAATGGCACTGGTGATGAGAGTCAGACAGACTTAAGTCGTTCATGCATGCTGATGTATTGGGGTGGTTTCCGGCTGCAAGATAGGTGCTGGCGTGCACTTACACAAAAGCGTTTTGTGGAATGGAAAACGCTTTGAATGAAATGGAGCACACAAATCACAGCTGGTGCATAAGTGGTTAAGGGTGCTTCACAAAGACATATTTTGCATCTCCGAGGCCAAAATGTGCGGAAGCAATAAAGGCAGCATGCATCACAAACTATGTCGCTTCTATGCGCAAGCCACTGAACTGGTGCACAATCCTTCCATCTGCATTTTGCTTCTTTAGCACTTTCAGCTGTGACTCTTTGTTTTTATGATGTATTAACTCTTTGCTGCAGAGTCCTGTTCGACTTAAAAAAACACCTGTTTTCACCATTTCCGGTTTCAAGGAAAAGTTGATAGGTTAATAGAATCTAATCTTTCAATGTGAACAGTTTTGTGAATGTTGTTCGTAAGCAAGCACCAGGCAATTTACAGTTTAAAATTTCTACTGAGAGTTTCCGCTGTCTTCCAAATAGATAAATGAATCATTCCCACCCCAGCCTTCCCCCCCTCTTTACTTTGTCTCCCACTGCCTGTCACTAGGATAGTGTTTGTGAGCCAACCATGGGTGAGGGAGGATGGTACAAAAAGAAAAAGGCAGCTGGCAACCACGAACATGGAACAGCTGCATAAAACCCATGTGGCACACATTTCACAGATTACTTACCTATGACCAGATGTTATCGCACCATGCCATTCAGCCGTCAATAATTGAAGCGTGATTTTTCAGTTGAGGTATTCTGGGATGTGCATTATACGCTGGTAAAAAAATTCAAAGAAAGGCTCAACAATAGTTTAAACTGTCGGGAAATACTTGAAGGATGATAAAATATAGCAGAACTGTCTGTTATCCCTCTCATTTTTATCTCTTTCGTCATCACTCCTCTACCTTCTTTATCTCTCAAGGACCCCTTCTGGTCGCCCCCTACCCTACCCCTGCAACACACAATGCGAGCAGTTACTATTTTTGTCCTTTTCTATATCTCTGTTGCCAGTGCAATGTCGGTGAGTGGCGGAAGTAGCAAGAAAAGTTTATTTTTACGTCTGAACTCTGTTGGAAGGAGGGAAGGGGCAGCACTACTTTTTTGGGATTAGTCGATTGTCACATACCAGCATGCCATTCCATAAATGAGAAAAAAAAAAAAATAGAAAACAGCCCAGCCCACCTCAGCAGTTACCATAAAAGAGAAGGCAAATAAAAAAGGGAAGCCGCCACCCCAGCCACAGGCATTCTTTTAATGGCCTTCATGTTACTGCGGTAAAGCGCACCACACGCAAATGTAATGAAAGAAAAATTTCTCACATACTTAACAGGACACCACAAATTGTTGATGCAGTTTCATTCAAGAAATAAATTTTTTTCCTTGAAAGTATATACACGCGTATATACAGTACTTTTATTTTTTCTGAAATAATCTTTGCGTTGTACTTTTGCTTACTTCCACTGATATGATTTCAAATGTAAAAAGAAAACAAGAATTCTAAACCAAATCATTACATGGAAAATGTATTTTTGACACAAGCTTCTGTACCCCTCATTATTTCATTTTTCCAGTGAACATCAAGTTAGGGTAAAAAAAAGAGCTGGAAGATAAACAAACAGGAAAGGACAGACTGCGGGAATTCTTTGCCTATGGACTGGCAGGGGGGGGGGGNCAGCCGCTGCCTGGCCGCCGGTACACACCAGGCAGCCAGCGGCGGCGTGATGCACGTAAGGCGGGCACTTGTGATGCTGAATTTCTTACACAATAAGAATATAATCAATGCATTGTTTATAAATTATCTGAATTTTAGCTACTTTTTGAAGAAATTTCATTTTGATTTACATGTTGTGAGGAATTTTGACTATATCAAACTCTAAATCATTCAAAATCCCATTTTTATGTTCGGGATATAGCCACAACTTTGATTTACATGAAATTTTCAATTAACTGAGTTTGAATTAATGAGGTTTTATTGTAGTACAGTGCTCGAGAAGAGAATCACAACTATTTCTGACCATAATGAATGCAACAAACTTATTTTTCTATCCATTTTCCTCAAATGTTCTATTTTCTTCAACCAAATTTGTTACAGTTGCCTAGAACAGGGTTGTTACTTTGAGAGGGTCACTAGTCCCAGGGTTGGGGAAATCGAGAGTTGACTAGTATGCACATGATGAACAGTATAAAAATTTATGTGAAAATACAGTAGTCTCTGTGTACTCAACTAACTGGGGGAAGGTATTGTCCAGTAAACCAGAAATTTCAGTAAATGGCAAAGTAGCAAAAATTCTATTGTCAGTATGTTGTTGGCTCACTTTTGCATTAATGTTTTCAACATGGTCCAAGCATTTCTGGTAATTTATGACAGATTGGTAACTTTTCAAGGGAAAGGAAAGAACAGCGTGGGCATGTGTGGTTAACATATTTTCTAGGTCTTGGCCGAGTTGTATTTGTGGCGAGCACATTAACTTGCACCATGGCATTATTTTTGTTATTTTGCATCCCCTGACTTGTTAACATTTCCACTCCTGTATTTTTCTTTTCTATTTTTATAACTAACTTGGGCCTAGATGGCAATCTGGAAATAGAAACACGCGGCATACAATCCGTACCTCCTGTTGTGAACGTAAGGGTGTGGTAGTTAAATTCCATATTTGCATATTTCCACTTGCACATTTTTTCTCAGAAATCAGAAAAGTACAGGTCTTGTTCGCCCTTTAGCTGCATAAATACGATAATAGGTATATATTTAAGCGATATGAATTGTTGTACCATCATCCATTTATCGGGCCGTGCCCCACTTCACCACGTTTGCTAAACTCCGACTGTACGTGCCAACCTTAATGTTTCCGGTCGTGTTATCAATGGCCCACCTGCTACAGTATTTCTTTCTCACACCTCGCACAGCTGCCCAACAGCTAAGAATGATGCATGATATCAGGCAGACGTTCTGTCTGCATCACCACTCACTTCAAAATTCATTTTAAGCACTTTTGCCACTGTTCAATAAATTGTAGCATTTTGAGCGCTGAGATGTGGCATGTAGCTCGCCACTGCAACACCAGCTTTTAGTTTTTCTCTACATGGGGAAGCCATTTCACACAACAAACATGCACAATTTTTAACTTTGGTGCACTATTGACTATAATAAGTTGCATGTGATATTTCCTTGAAAACGTACATTATGGTACATGTGAGCAACACCATGCTCAATGACCACATAACCATGCCATTGCACAATTCTGAAAATAATTCTTTCCTCTGCCTTTTAAGGGCGCGTGCTTATCATGCCAGTTTACAGTAGCATTTCACATCCTACAAGCGGCAAGTAAGACACATTGATATAAACCATGTAGAATAAAATCATGTAAATACTTCTCCGTGATTTCCAAGAGTAATACAAGAATACACTTTAAAAATAAATTCACATTCCAATAAATGTTACGATTTAGACGTGTAGTTAAGTATAATTCTTCTGTAAATGAACATCATCCTGTGAAAGGCAATGAACAACAAACACACATAAATTTAATTGTGGGAAATATGTATTAATTGTTTTTTACTATAATTTTATACACAATAATTTTGTGTAAAGTAGCAAAGTCAATTAAAGACATGTTAAAGAACCACAAACTGAAACATTTGCACACATTTATTACCTTAAGTTCGTAGTAATCAAATTAAAAAACAGAGTGCATCACTAATGGCAACATCTAGGTTGTAAAAATTTGTATAGAAATGTAGCAAATGGGAATTTGCTTTGCAAAACATACAAAATTGCTGCAATTAACAGAAACAGACATACTAGGTGGGGTGTATTCATGAGTCAGATTCTACACAGCAAAGAAAACTGATGGTTTGCACTCGAAGGGCAGTCACAAATTTCATCTGTTTATGTATTCATAAGTAAACATTTCTAACACAAACCCTGACAATCAACATCAAGCTGCAAGGAAATATTACGTGTGTCATAAATTATGATCGCTGCTAAAGTATATGCCCACAGCTAAGCCATTGCATGATTCTAAAAATGAGTCCCACCTGCCTGCCTAACACAGCTGTTCATGTGTGCACATATCTCGCTGCTGGACAATGCTTTTCATGCCATACAAACAGCAAGTGGACACTGCAATAAAAATAATTGTGGCTTTGGATTTTGCCCAGTATATATGAAGGCCACTGTTTAAAGTTCCAGTAACCAGAGGTATTGCTGTAATAATATCAAAGCTTGACATGTCATATTTATTGAGCTAATTTCTAATAATATAAGATGAAACACGTGAACATTTATACGGTGGAATACAAAGTAAGCTTAATATGTAGTGTTATACTCCTGTAGGGGGAATATACTCCTGTATATATTGTAAGGAAACCAAGGGATTATTAACATAACCAATCAATTTATTCAAGAGGATCTTTACTATGACACTATCTACAACAATTACAAGTTTTATGTGGCACAAGGAGTCAAGGATCAGGGTTAGGGATAGTCTGAAGTTCAATGGGAGGACAAGGATATAAGGTGGTAAGGGGAGATGGGGGCTCCGGGCATTATCTCTCACCCTAGCGTGAAAACACTAACCCCCAATCACTGTTCTGGGATGCCACCCTCGGAAGACCAACGCCAACTGACACTGCTGCCTTTCACCTTGATGTCCACCACTCTTCTTATTCACACCCATCTTCTCTACTAAACTATTTTTCTCCACTATGCTGACTTTGTGTTGACTCTCCCTTATAGCCTGGGCTGTATTACTGGTTAAATTGCTGCAACCCTCGTGTGTGTTGGCCAGACCCAATTCTGTGCACATTTGCAAATTCCTCTGATTGTGACCATTGAATTAATGTTCCCATTGTGCATGAACTGAGTTTTAATAAAATTCCTTGGCCACATTTCCTCCTCACCGGGCATCGCTCTTCATGTTGCAATTGTAACAGTAGGCACGTAGTGATGTAGCCTGATCAGCTGTGAGGAATGAATTTGTTAGTGGGAATATGTGTATTAGTTATGATGCTGATACAGTTACTGCATTACCAAACAGTAATAAAAAGATTATCACACAAATTATGATAAACCAAAATATATGCATAATCTGCTAGCCAACTGAATTGTTAATTGGTGACTCCAAAATACATATTTATTATGTCGTACTGAAATAAGTGCATGAGCAACTGCAGTAACCAAACAGGTGAAAACCATTGCCTGGACACAGTTCACAAAAATGCAGAAAATGTAATGTGCAACCACTATCTTACAACCTGGCCAATAGAAATGATGCTACCATCCTTCAAAGTTCATCCATGTAGAACCTGTGTAGAACCTACTTCTGTGACGAGGGGACTGAAATTACCTTGCTCCACCCCACAGTGGGGGGTGATTGCCTTGCCTGCACATGCCATAATTCAATGACAAGGAAGGCCAGGATGTATGCACACCTCCTCCTCTAAGGCTTTGCCAGAACTAGCAAAACACAGAATGTGAACTGCCCTAAGTGATATCTATCCTTACCTCTTGGCCTAAAATAAGTGGTTAATTTAAGAGTGGATGTTACCATACTCTTAGTGTTAGTTTTCTGCACCAAGAAGTCCTCCAAAGTCCCTGCAATCTTGTAGTTTTCTGACACCAGTGTTTCTTGCAAAATTGTAAACTGTGGCAAAACTATACCTAAAGGGTACAGTTTTTTTAAAGTAAAAATAATGCAAGTTACCTTACTTCTCTGCATTCCTGTTTAGCACATTAAACAATTGCATAATTGGCATGCGGTTTACACTTTCTAACTAGCACAAAGAGGAAATTTGCACTGCACTGCTTCAGAAACTTTGCCTCGCTGTGGTCTGGGGTATCAGTTGCTATCTAGAAGGAAGCCTCTGGTGGCATTCAGCTCGTTCAGTTGCTTTTGCTGGAGAAGTCCTTGGACTGCATGCACTGCAGGTTCTGGACAAGCCAATGATGTCTACTGGCAGAGTTTATCTGAAATAATCAGAGAAGGGATTGCTCCCTTTGCACACTTCCTTCCTAACTGCTTTAATGATCCCTGAATCACGCAATTCTCTTCTACAGTCTTACCCCTGTGTCATAAACCACATGCAGCAGTAGGAAGGGCAAGATAAGTCTGCAGCTGTACCTTGTAGCTATGCTGTCAATGCAGCTTTCCCTGATCTAGGGTATGTACTAAAGATAGAAACTGAACCACCCATGAACAGAGGTCCTAGATTTGAAAAACACCTTCAAAACCATAGGGTATTTATAACGCTATACTGATTCAAAATTTTTAAAGATTGAGCTAATATGGATGTTCCAGATGATCCTGTTTAAAGTCTCACCTTTGCCACCAGCCCAGCATAGAAGAATCCAGGGTGGTTGGTGTAATAACACATGTACACACTGCCAAACCATACTGAATCCCAAAGCACACACCACCTTCCTGGACATAGAGTCCTAATGAGATTCCAGTCTAAAACTTTCAGGTGTTATAGTTTATAATATTACTCTTTTTTTTCTTTCAAATTGCATAAAAAAATGTTTTAATTGAATTAAATTCTGCGAAACAAATTGTTTAAAACATGGTTATGTGGCATATGAAATAAAACCTTATGAAATTAACCTTTAAAATGATGGGTGACAAATTACTTTAGGGCTTATAGAACCAAAGGTATTCAAGATTGAAAACATTTGCACAAACCAAAAAACAATGGATCCCCCCCAACCCGAATTTGAAAATTAAAAACAGTAAAACCAAAACAGATAACATTTTTCTGAAACTATGTTTTGATTTATATTTTGAGGAGAGAGAATCCTGAAAATTTTATAAAAATATCATGTGGTCAGGTTGAATTCTCAAATTTTTTGGTTGTTTTGGCATGGAATGAACGACTGGTTTACAATAATGTACATCATTGATTTCATGAATGTCACTAACAAGACAAACAAAAAGAAACTGCTCAAAACAAGGGTCTGCCATCTTGATTTGTTGTAGGAAAGTATATTTGCTGAAAATTATGGAACACTGTCTAGTTTCTGCCCTCGTCCCCATAGAATTATTTATACAAAATGTGCCTTATGAAAAGTGTGTTGTTTGGGATTGTTACCAGTAAAACCACATGACACAGGTAATTGCATAAGAAGACCATCCTATCCCCCTCCCCTCTTTTTCTACAGGCTGTACACAGTTTCAAACAGCTGGCACGGNAGAATTATTTATACAAAATGTGCCTTATGAAAAGTGTGTTGTTTGGCATTGTTACCAGTAAAACCACATGACACAGGTAATTGCATAGGGAGACCATCCTATCCCCCTCCCCTCTTTTTCTACAGGCTGTACACAGTTTCAAACAGCTGGCACGGCCTGTACCCTGGATAAATATGAATTATCACATATCAGGGATGTGTGTAAGACAATATTTTGATATTGTAAGATAACTTTATACTTAAATCCTAGGGGAAGGTAGAGGGTTTCATATCCTAACTGGAACAATATTTATAATGGTCTATACAGTGAAATCTTTTATATTTGTAATGTAAGACAACACCCAGCAAACTGTACAAACTGTACTTAGATTATGCTGCATGTTGCCTGCTGTTAACTCTGTGTTATTGGTTAGCTACATCCCAGAAATATGCTTGCTTACTTCTGGTATCCAGCTCACATTCAGCCTTCAGTAGACCACATACAAGACTTGGTATGTACTATTTAACATTTTCTTTTTTTCCACATTAACAGAAAGGTAAAATAATCTTTTC
Source organism: Clitarchus hookeri (assembly GCA_002778355.1). Taxonomy (NCBI): domain Eukaryota; kingdom Metazoa; phylum Arthropoda; class Insecta; order Phasmatodea; family Phasmatidae; genus Clitarchus; species Clitarchus hookeri. Next base: position 80,564 of record NQII01003167.1, on the reverse strand, counting down.
TTTGGTTGATCTGGGGCCATTTACAAATTAATATTTTATGTTTTCAAGGTTGTTCCCATTCTTCCCCCTCCATGTTACTCTCAGTTCTACTTTTGCTGTTTAAAAATTGACACTTCTCTTAGTGTGGTTGTGGTATGCGGTTTACTTGTTCATATTGAAAATGTATTTTCCCTACTACATCTCCTTCATTTTAAAGTTTTATCTACTTCCTTCTGCATTTTTAAATGTCACCTTCTCTGGGCTGTCAAAAATCGTTGTAGGCTATTCATGGTAAAGTGAGCACTTTTGAAAGCCCTGTTTGGTTTCTATTTTCAGCCAATTTGCATTTTTTCCATGTGTGAATATGAACATTACCATTACTGTTTAAACCAATTACTATTCAAACACAGTTCTATTCCCCTAGGGCCCTAAATTAGAATTTTTGGCCGATTATGATATCAGCAGAAGTAGTTGTAGCCGTATACTGTAGACAGGAAGTCTGAGCATGGACCAAATTTTCTGTCTCGTAGGTACAAAGAGGTTCGTAGATNCTACTTTTGCTGTTTAAAAATTGACACTTCTCTTAGTGTGGTTGTGGTATGCGGTTTACTTGTTCATATTGAAAATGTATTTTCCCTACTACATCTCCTTCATTTTAAAGTTTTATCTACTTCCTTCTGCATTTTTAAATGTCACCTTCTCTGGGCTGTCAAAAATCGTTCATGGTAAAGTGAGCACTTTTGAAAGCCCTGTTTGGTTTCTATTTTCAGCCAATTTGCATTTTTTCCATGTGTGAATATGAACATTACCATTACTGTTTAAACCAATTACTATTCAAACACATTTCTATTCCCCTAGGGCCCTAAATTAGAATTTTTGGCCGATTATGATATCAGCAGAAATAGTCGCAGCCGTATACTGTAGACAGGAAGTCTGAGCATGGACCAAATTTTCTGTCTCGTAGGTACAAAGAGGTTCGTAGATNTAGCCGTATACTGTAGACAGGAAGTCTGAGCATGGACCAAATTTTCTGTCTCGTAGGTACAAAGAGGTTCGTAGATAAACTGTAGAATTTTTTCTCGATTCAGCATGTTAAAAGAAGACAACAGAAAAAATCGAAAACATTTTTAATAACTTTGGTAAATAAAATCTAGGCATATTATCTCAAATGCAACAAATGAATGAACAAACATTCAGGAAATTATAGTCAAATGTTAATTGAGAATATTCCGTATTATGAATGGCATAACATATAACTCCTTCCAAAATTATGTAGCATACGAGATGCATTGTTTGTGGTAGGCTGTTGCTTACTGGTTATCTATTTTATACCCGTAAATAAATGTGTTTACCGTACACTTTTAACTCCACTGGACTGCAACACAATATAGCTGCTGTAATGAATGCTCAACCACAGTGTCTGCAAGTTCCTTCCTAGTTTCATTAATTAATATTAACTTTGACTTGCATTTAGGCGCAGTAAGAGTAAACATGTTGACATGTCTAGTAAGGTATTAAGATATTAGCGTGTTGTGACCAGAAATTAATTTGAAGTTAAAAACAAACCATTATAAAACACAAAAATTCACAGAGAAACTGTATGCAATAAACTCCTTTGGCATTGATCACTGTAAAAGATTCAGTATTAATATTTTTTTCTTTGTGTTAAATCATGCGTTTACTGAACAGTGAGTATTTACTCAGAAGCAGGCAACATATGCCATCTGTCGGAGAGATGAACATCTAGCAATGCTTTGGTGTGTTTCGTATGCATAAATTAAGTTAAATTGGAAATTGTTAAAAATATATGCAGTATAACACTATATAACATTTCTAAAACATAAAGAATCCTATTAAATCTTCTACAACTGAATTGGCCTGAACATAAGATTGCCATGTAAATAAGATTACCCTTTATTTTATAGATGGCAGGATGAATAAATTAGGTGTTCATGAATATAAGAGGACTACTACTTTTTGCTGCAGTAAAATTACAGTATTTGGCCACTGCAACTTTAAAACATGCTTCATAGCTATGTCTCTCACCTTTGGTTATTTAATGAATCATAGAACCACAGTTTTTTACCTCATCACATTCCAATTTACGCAAATCAAAAATAAACTCACTTTTTTTCATAAATGTGGACGTTTACAAACAAAACTGCAAGACTACCAATAATGGACGTACGAGTTTATATTATGCTACCATACACAATTTCTGCTTTTAAAGCACCAAAATGGCAGAAGCAACAGCTACATCAGCGCAATGATGCTCTTAACACTCATGACACTACACTACTCTGTTGTAAGCATCTATGGTTCGNCTCATGACACTACACTACTCTGTTGTAAGCATCTATGGTTCGTACCAAATGAGAAAAAAATGTTGTGTATGTTTTTACTGCTGACTCATTTTAAATAAATTTGCTTTATTAAAACATATGTTAAACTGCACATTTGGTGAAATTTTAATGCCCCCACAGTTCTTGAAAAATAAGAAAAAGAATGCAGTGTTTGTTTANCGTACCAAATGAGAAAAAAATGTTGTGTATGTTTTTACTGCTGACTCATTTTAAATAAATTTGCTTTATTAAAACATGTTAAACTGCACATTTGGTGAAATTTTAATGCCCCCACAGTTCTTGAAAAATAAGAAAAAGAATGCAGTGTTTGTTTATGTGTGCCTATCGAGGTTATGTTGATGGCTTACTCATTTTTAGGCCCCGTCCACAATCAACTTGGATTAAATAACATTACGTACAAAGCATAACAAGCGAAACCATCATTCTACAACCAGCATTAACATAAAAGAAAAAAACCTTGTCTCACCAACCAGAAAGAGCAAATAAATAGGAAATCATTTTTGCTAGCACAAGAATTTTTGTATGTGTAAGTTGGCCCCAGCTGTTTTTATGGCATTTCACATTCTCTTTGGCCGGCATTAAAAACTTGGCATGAGATACTCTGAGAGGACCATCTTAATGCCAAGCCATGCAAATAACACCAAGTAAGTCACGCCAAATTCTAGTTGTGGCAGTGCTATCAACTTGGCAGACTTTCTGCTAAATTTGGCAGAATTTAAAAACATTTATTTGAGAAATATTTATTTTAGCAGGCAGTGGAATTTTTAGTGGATTATAATACTGTCTCAGAAACAGGATTTTTACTTCTCAGAGTTCAAAAACTGTTGTAAATTTGTCACTAATATACAGTAAAAAATATATAAAATGCAGTATTATTACGATAAAACTACTTTATTGCTTTAAATTTAAGAATCTTTAACACATTTATTTTTTAAATCATTATTTTTAATATATTTGTATAATATTTTTATATATTTGACTGGAATTTAGTTGACTTTATGTAAACATTCAGCAGATTTTTGAAATTGGAATGGGCAACACTGAGTTGTGGACGTTGCAATCTCAAATACAGCCTTTTACTTCTGTATGCTATGCATGTGATGTGTGCTATGTTGATTGTTGATGGGGACTTAGTAAACTTTGGCTGTCTTATTTTTTCTAAATAGACTTTCAATATTTAATACATAAGTTACACTTCAGAGTATGATGATATATAATTTCCATTAATATGCTTCTGAAAAGTATGTCTTGGAAGATAACTGAATCAATAGGCCGCAATTATAAAACAACCCGTATATTTCTGGGTGTTTTTTTTTTAGCGGTTGGGGGGGAGAAACTGTCATCTTATATTCAGGCCAATATAGTATTTGACACATTCTTTCAGTAATACGTTCATACGTGAAACTACTTTTGGTAATTCAATAACAACTTTACAAACAGTGAAGCATCCAATGTTGTAGGTAAATTTTGTTAAGTACCAGGCAGTGATTTTTTTTATCAAAGATTGATTTCAAAAGTGCTCATTTTACTGTGAACAACATATAACTGACACCAATATTAGCAGTCATAATAATTGTGGCTTAAAAATGTGGGAGCATAAATTATCACCAAAGACATTAACTGAAGTCTACATGTTATTGGAGGCCAGTGTAGAAAACAAAAAAATGGCAATGCTAGATAAATGTCTGAGCCAACTAGTTTAGTAGATATTTTGCCAGAATGAGATATTTCTGACTACCTTTTTCTTGCACCATAATTTTCTATATTTCATTGCGACACAAGATAAGTTTAACGAATGTGTAGGAGCAAAGGTGCATACAGACAAAACTATTTATAATAGTGCTCTTCGCTATTGCCTGCTACTACAATATTTTAAAAGTGTTTCTGTTGGTAACAGTTAACAGGAATGTGCTAATAACAGAAAACATGCCCTGTAGCTTCTTAAATTAACTAAAAAACTCAAAAAATACATATATAAGTGTGTGTTACTTTCCCATCTGTTGTTGTGTTGCAACATTAAAAAACTAAGTTAACAGTTGCAGATATCAGTTATTTTGTACAAAAGAATTTAACTCAGCACTGAACATACGAGGGTTATTCGGAAAGTAAGGTCCAATTTCTTATAAAACATAAACCATCACCGATTAAAAAAAAAAAATTTTTTATTTAATTCCTTATATGTTTCTCTTTTTTTCTATATAATTTCCATATTTGTTTAAACATTTTTCATAACGTTCTACAAGCTTTTGTATGCCTAAGTCATAGACGTCTGTCGCCTGTGAGGATAACCAGTCTGTAACTGCTTCTTTCACCTTGCCATCTGTGGCGAAGCGCTTGCCACCGAGAAACACCTTTAGGTAGCGGAACAAGTGAAAATCGCTCGGGGCCAAGTCTGGACTATACGGTGGGTGGACAATCTGTTCCCATCCAAAAAATCTGATCAGATTTAGGGTGTGAATGGCAGAATGGGGTCTGGCATTGTCATGCAACAACAAAACTCCAGACGTCAGAAGGCCACGTCGCTTATTTTGTATTGCACGTCGAAGTTTAGTCAGGGTAGCACAGTACGCTACTGCATTGATTGTTGTCCCTTGCTGCATAAACTCGACTAACACGACTCCATGTCTATCCCAAAGCACGGTTGCCATAACCTAGCGTGTTGAGATTGTCCGCTAGGAAACCCACGTCTCGTCCCCTGTGACAATCTTCTCTAAAAATTGATCACCTTCTTTATGATATTGGTCCAAAACATCAAGAGCACAAGCCATTCTTTTCATTTGGTGTTCCTCAGTAAGCAGCCTGGGAACCCAAAGTGTAAACAATTTGTGAAATTGCAAATTTTCAGAGACAATTTTGTGCAAAGTTGTTCTACCCACATTCAGAAATTCCAATGCTAAGGTTGAAATTGTGAATTGCCGGTCTTCATGCAACTTTTCGTCCACGGCTTTGACGAAATCTTGTGTGATCACTGATGGTCGGCCTGATCACGGTTCATCATGGAGAATTTTCCCGTCCATCTTTGAAAGCTCTCACCCACTTACGCACTTTGCTGTCACTCATCACATTGGGGCCACACACTTGACTTATCTGTCGATGAACTTCCGCTGCTGAAACGTTCTTTGCTGTCAAAAACAGAATCACTGACCGTATTTCACAGTCGGCGGGCTAATAAATTGTTTTAAACATTTTGAACTGACTCTGTAAACAGCACACTGCAACAATACCAATGCAAATGGCATCGTTTGACGAGCAAGGCATGACGGGAGTTGGTGCGCATGCGCGTTACAATGTTCGCGCGACATTCAATTAACTACGACGATTCAAACCTTACTTTCCGAATAACCCTCGTATTTCTACACTGGCTAGTTCAGATTGGCCTGGCTGTACATATTGGAGTAGCAGCACCTTGTGCCGAATAAAAGATTCTGCCACTTCATGGGTTTCTGGTATTGGCTGTACAGCTCTTTTGTCAGTTATGATAGCACCGCTTCCACGGAAAAATGGGCGATTAATTTCTTCTTAAAATGATCCCAATGCATGAGAAATTCACCATAGTGATTCGACCATTGGCGAGCCTTGCCCTCCAGATGGGCTTTGGCTTTGTGAATTTTTTTTTGCAAGCATCCACAAATTGTTGCAGGTCTTCCTGAGGTTTCCCTGCAAATTCAGGGATAGTTAGTATATCTTCCCCTGTTGGCCTTGCTTCTCACAGTGGCAGGCTATACGCTCATATGGTTCAGGCTTGATTGGGCCATCCAAGGCACTTGAAATGATAAAAGCGGGGGCAGCGATTGCAATGGAATCTGTAAAACCCTTCCCTGGTGCACTGAGCTGAGTCTGCATTTCCTGGCATCGAGGGCTCATCCTCTGGCTGCATTCTCCTATCCCCTGAGCCCTCTTCTGACTCTGGAGTCCCACAAGTGTTATTACTAGAGTTTGAAACAATATTTCTCACATGATGCTCTGGTGTAGGGTGCACCACAGGTTCTTTCTAGAGGTGTATGGGGTAATCGGGCGCTACGGGGTGTTTTCAGACAGTTTTTGTGGCGCCTAACGTTGGGCCAAAGTCTACCCCCACTAATCATGCAGGACCAGAATAGCACAACCCTCTGAGAAGAAGTAGCGGGATGGGCAAATACAGATACAACCTACTGGACTCTTGATGCTTGACTGCTATATTGAGAGGTAACACACCACTTGAGAGCAAGGTTTCTGTGGGTGACCGGTCAGTGTCACCTGCAATGAGTGAAGCTCTTTATTGACAAGGTGACTATAGTACCTGATGCTTTGCTCTGATAGCTCTCCTTGGAAGGGTCAGTTTTGTGGGCTGCCGGCAAGGGACATAGTTTGAGGTTATGAGGTGAGGCCTCTTGACGATTGAGGTGGTGGTAGTGATGGCCTTACCTTGACTTGGCCTTACCAGTCGGTGGTTTACTGAGAAGGCCCTTCTGTCCGGGGCTGATGTTAGGGCTTTAATTGTAGCTGGTAGTAAGCACCAGCTGTGTGTCGCAGGTGTCGGCTGACCCCGGGCTGGAGTCGAGGTGGCGTACTGGCCCTGGCAGCTGGAGATGATGGGGCGACTGGTTGCAGGGTCTTTCCAGGCAATCTCCGGGGTCACAAGTAGACCCAGTTGGAGCTGGGCGAATACAGGGTGTTCTTTTCCGGTGTACGGATCAAGTGCCCAAACAACCCTGTGGGATATACCGAGAGATAAGGCCTCGCAGATTCCCTGGCGGCTTGTACCTGAGCCTTAAGGAGTTTATATGGTTGATTAAGATCAGAGCGGTTACCAAGTGGCTGGCCAACAGCGAGGACAGCTGCGGCCTTAAATTCGCCCCTCTATGTATCCCATCTGTGGGTGAATGACATGTGCAGGTAGGTGCTAAGGTTCGCTTCTCCAAAGGCGTGGCAGGAGACAGTTCCCTAGCTAAAAGTGCCCAGAGGTGGTTAGGTCACGTTTCGTCAGGCCTGTGACTCCATCTGACGGATTTACATGTGGTGGATGGAGTGGGTAACCGACTTGCCTGGCCTAACTGCTTCATCATGTAATGTACCTAGCAGGAGGCTCTACTGTACTACGTATCAGGAACCTTGCAGTACCTTGTCCACAGTATGGGTGGCCTACAAAGGTGTGTGTGTTTTGTTGTGTGGGCTGTTCTCGGTTATGGGACGGCCCATGGGTCCTGCTCTATGATTGGAAATAGATTTAACAATACTACTAGGAATGTCGGAGAGGGAAGGCAGAGTTCACCCAAGAAATTACACACCGAGGTTAAATCACTAATTTTTTATTCCCAAGAGAATAAACACAGTGGCCAGTACACTCTCCTCAGTTCAAAAGTCATTGATACCCGATTGTCCCTATGGAAGTTAGATAACAAAGACAGGTGAAGGTGCCTGCTGGAGTAAAAGAGCAAGTTAGCTAGAATGTTTATGTTAAGTCTTGGCTTGGGCTGAAGGGACTACCACTTAGAGGTTAAGTGCGATGCTTGCTGACGAAGTTCTAGGGTTCTTGGTGACTCTTTGGTACTGGAATTGGTTTGCAGAAATGCGAGGCTTTGTGGTTGGCCATTGGTTGCTGGAAGGCAACTGGTTGTTGGCTGCTGGAAGGCAGTGGGTTGCTGGAAAGCGACTGGTCGCTTCTTTGGTGGAGGCTTCTCAGAAGGAGTAGGCAGAGAGCTTCAATGCAGGGAGGTGCTGAGGTGAGCTGCTCGAGATGGACTAACTGCCGACTGTGGCTCCTCAGGGAGGAGGAGCTGGCAGGGTTGTTGTCGGCTGGACTTCCTTCGAGGCATGACTCTGCAGGGAGTAGTTGGCCTGGAGTACCGTTGGGGTACCGCTGCTAGTTGGCAGTAGTCAATCGGACGGCGGCTGGTCGTCCTGCAGTGGTGGCTGGTTGTCCTTCTGGGGTGGCTCTTCAGGGAGGAGGAGCCGGTAGAGAGCCCCAGCACAGGGAGGTGCTGGGGAGAGCTGCCCGGAACCGTAATTTTTTTTTCTGGGTGCGTAGCCTTATATTGACCTGGTCACTTATGTCGTCTGCTGGGGAGGCTTCGATCTTCATCCCCTCTCTTCCTCGCTGGCGCAGCCTGGCTGCATGTGTGGGGGTAATTTGCATGTCTGGTGGGCGAGTATATGACGCTCATTTAGGGGTAACTTTAATACGTTGCTGCGTTTGTATTCTCCCTTCTCAGGTAAATATAAATTACTAGCAAACCGGCCCGGCTTCGCCTGGGTACAATTGGAAAAAGACAGCCGTTGCAGAGTTACGTTTTGTTGTTATTTGTTGTTATTTCACAGGAACCATACAATTTTCCGGGATAAAAAGTATCCTTTGTCCTATTCCAGGACCTAAAGTACCTACATACCAAATTTTATCAAAATCCGTTCAGCCGTTATGGAGCTGAGTGGTAACAAACATAGACACACAGACTTTCACATTTGTAATATTAGTAAGATGTGTGCGCTCGGACTAAGATTATGACTCATTTAATTCCGACGTCCGTTTCTTACGTGTCCTTGGGCTAATTAGTATTAACTGTTCATCTCTTTTCTTCTTTCGTTTCTTATGTATCCTGGAAGTTCTGCCAGGTTTATAGGTGTGCGGTACCTTGTCTTGCACATTCATGGTTGTGACGAATACAGCATAGGTGCCAATGGTTTATGCCTCTCTTTAAACCGGACTCTCTTTCCCCTTTCATTCACCCTAGAAGGGAGAGGGGTGCACTGATATATCGCCGATCAGACATTGTGACGTCGCACGTGATAATGTGGAGTAGTCGAAAAACCTGAATACTATACAATGAGATACATAATCATATTGTTTTTTGTAATTGATTGGCAACAAAGGAGGTTGCAGATACCTTTCTGTGGTATCACTTTATACAGTAAATGTTTGTTTATTAATGTAAATGAATGTTTTGTTGAAAATATTGTGTGGTTTTTCCACAAGAAGCCATATATAAATTAAATTTTAATTTTGTGGCGACAAGGAAGGTAGCAGATACTCTTCTGTGGTATCACTTTATTCAGAAAATATATGACTATTGAATTAAATTAATATTCTATGCAAAAATCATGTGGATTTTATACTAAAGATTGAAAATGGACTTACAATGTTTTGTAAATCCTTGCACTGCTTACATTTTTAAGATTTCAAGAGACAAGGGGAGGCTAAGAATATGCCTCTTGGATATAATTTTTTTCAGATGACATTCGACTATTAAAATAAATTAATATTTATTTTTAAAAAAACTTTTTTTTTTTGGACTAGAGACAATTGAACATGGACTTCATTGAAAAAATGGCCAATTTTGACATATAGGAACTGGGGGTGGGTCAAAATCTGTCCAAAATTTTCCAATATATTTATAGCGACTTTCTTTCCATAACGATCTAATTTCTACAAACAGAGAGGGGTTGCTTTAGAATGGTTCTACCATACTACAGGGATTCTTACACACAAGCATTCATACCATCATCCGAGCCAAATGGCATTGATCAAACACACACTACCTGCCAAAGACCATGTTTGGCCCTGTTTGAAGACATGTATTATCAAACATGCTTCAATCACATTCTAAGTGGTAATAAAGGACAACATTGCTGCCCATTCCCCTTGATACAGACACATAATTTTCATATAACCAATATAGAAGTCGAGACAAAGAGACTAAGTGACATAAGGTATGAATTTACTTTACATATTTTGACAATTTTTCCAGCAAATTTTCACATATTTACTAACGTAAGTTGCAAGTTAAGTATATATGTAAATTAATTTTCTATATGAAGCTAAGGTTCTTGGATTTTAAAAGATATGACTGAAATTTCTTAACTGGAAACATACAAAGCAACGATTCTCTGGCACTGTTAGTTTTATCTTACCATCCAAAATCAAGGACACCAACAAAAGAATGATGAACATACTTTACTGGAGTCTAGATTAAGTTTTGGCCCATTGACAGGTGCTCAGAAGAAAAGGTGGACTAAAAAAATTAATTGATTTCAAAATTAAAGAGGAAGCTAGATGTTGTAAGTTGTAAACGGCATCCAGATAAAATGTTCAACAAGATATGTGGAGATGCTGTCAGTACAGATGTAGTGAATTTAAAAGCTCTAATATTGGTGAAGGCTTCCACGGCTGCTTAGATTTACAATGCTTCAAAAGCGTGAAGATTTGCTGCAATAATTACAAAAAAATAACTCACAAGTAGCATCAGCAACAGCACAACTTGCAAGATTATTTACTGGTGTAGTAACATGAACTACGCTATATCCAACACCTTTTACATGTCTTATTAAACTAAGGCTGTAGTTATGCATTCGGAATGACCCAAAATGAAAAATAGCAGAACACAAATCATAAATCAAGTAGTGCTAAATAAGATAATGAATTATCTCAACAATAACAGCACATGAAAAGTTACCTGTAAATTGTGCTTTCATAACAGGATCTTCGTACTCTGGCTCTCTGGACTGCTGTGAAATTACAAGGATTTTGAGGGTAGTTTCTGTGCTCCGTGGATTAGTGCCATGGTCTGTAGCTTTCAGGTGCAGCTGCAATAAAATTAATTTGAAATGATTCAACCACTATTCCTTACAGATTCAGTGTTTTCTTAAAATTGTACTTGCAAACCTTTAGGAACTACCTTACTACATTGTATGCATATTTTGAGATATTTGAGATATTCTTTTCTGTATATATCACAATGATAAATCTATTTTGAACATTAATTTTTATTCCAAATGACAAACTGCAACTAAAATCATTATCACAACAAATTTCCCTGAAAGTTTTTGGGAATTGGGAAATGTTTTGACAGACAGTAAGAAATATTACAAACTTGGGCATTATAAATAATAACTGGAATGTTGATAAAAAATAAAGTGAATAAAAATACCGCCCATACATTGGCTCTTTTGAGTCAGTTATATTTTACATCAAAACATAAGTTGTCAACATAAAATGTGAATTATGTGGGAATGTTCCTTTGGTCCAATTTGCACTATTCCTATACAGTTTCATTTGCAGTCGTGACCGGCAGCACTACAACATTGTTGAGGAAATTGTGAAGATGACAAAGTTTTCTTTCAAGCAACATACGTGGATTTTAAAAAGTGTTATTAGAAATGTGAGAATATGATTGAGGTGCAGAGATAACGGAGAGCAGAATTCCATGCTGCGCCACAGATACTTGTAACAATGACACAATTACATGACAAGTTTGAGAGTGACATGAACACTGGACGGTGCAGCAGGAAGATAATGACAATGAATGAAGGAAGAGTAGGGTCTGTGTTGCACACATTCACACGTTCCCCCAGGAAGTTTAAGTCAGTACAGTAAACTGCATGTGTCAGGTGTCAGTAAATCAAGTGTCCATCACATTTTAAAGCAAGTAAAGTAGAGGCCCTACATTCCCACATTACTTCATGCTATGAATGAAGACAACCTAGATAGGCATATTGAATTTTGTGAGTGGGTTGTGAACATGTGCGACAACAAACATTTTACTGATGTGATTGTTTGGTCCGATAAAGCAGGCTTTAACTTGAATGGAATTGTCAACCATCACAACTGTGTGTACTGGGCTGATGAAAATCCCCCATTGTGGTAGAACAAGCATTAATCTTTCTGGGTTAACAGGGTGGTGTGGTATGTGTAACATAGGACTTACGTGGCCATTTATCTTTGACAGAATGGTGACAAGTGAAAGTTGTTACAGGAAAACATTGTGCCAGCTGTTCAACACAACCCAGATGATGGTTACTTTTTCTAGCAGACGGTGCACTGCTACATAACTAATGAGACATACAGTCACTCCTGGATGAAACATTTGTTGGGAGGTGGACAGGCTGACGAGGAAGTGTTGATTATCCATCTAGATCTCAAGATTCAACGCTGTAAAATTTTTTATCTATGGGGAACTCAGAAGAACACTGTGTATGCCACAGACACTGGATGCCATGAGACATGTGATTGCGACTACCTGTAAATTCACATCCATGAAAACTGTAGCTACTATTTGTCATTGTGTACTACAGCATTGCAGACAATATCTTGCTGCTGATAATGGCCATTTTAAACATTTGTAACTGTTATTAACATTCACACACAACCAACACTGTCCTTAGAGTGTCAAATACAGTACAAGCATTCCCATCAGATTTTCTTTAATAGTTTCTAGAAGATAAAATGTAAGATCATACTCAACTTCTAAATAGCTCATTCTGCTAAACATTAGAATTTATAAATGCCCTAACAATGACACATTCCTTCATTGAAAAACAATAAATGACATTTTATCACATCAGAAATAGCATATTAATAACAAAATTAACAAATTATCACTTTCAAAGAAATTTCAAAATATTTTATGGTATCCTCTTNGAAATAGCATATTAATAACAAAATTAACAAATTATCACTTTCAAAGAAATTTCAAAATATTTTATGGTATCCTCTTTTCCTATTGCCAGTTGATGTTACTAAAATAATACACATTGTCAGTATTAAATATTACTTATTTGACTTTTTAGCTGTACACAGGTGAGGCAAATAATTCTTATAAATAAAACAATTTATACAATACTATTATTATCATATTAAATTTGGACACTAGACACAGTAACAATGAGATCACTTTATCATTCCACATCTGGATAAAAACTTTATAATGATAGATTTTCATTATAATATGGACAAGATATTATGTAAGATTAGTTACTTTAACAATTTTTACAGTTATCTGAAATTTTAACACCCTTAACTCTGGTAAAAAATGCCTTGAAAATCACAGATGAAATAATAAATTCAGACACATGACTAAAACTACTACATAGCACCATAGGTGAACAAAATGCACAAATGTACCAACTAGGGTCATTGAAAATATTTTTGAATAGGGGAATATTATTAAAAATTTTACTGTATTAAATGATGGACCTTCGCATGCACGTACCAATGGCAGGGAGAATGTAAATAATCACACCCAGTCATCTTAAATCGGTATGGGTATACAATGATGAGAAACCAATTGTAGTTATGGGCAGTATCTATATCTGAGACTGCAGTTTTACCAGACATTCCGGATAAAGAAAAGGAGGACATTCACTCTTGGAAAGGAGGACATTTCATCAAAAAGGAGAACAATGCAATTTAATTAACAATTTTTAATACTGCAGCAAGACACATTAAAATATGTTTAATATAGTTAAATATTAATAACGAAGGAAAAATAGTTAAATAAAGTCATTATCTGCAATCAAATTTCCAAATGTTAATAAATAACATATTGTTCCTATTATCACGTGCCAAGAAAATAAACCTTCATGATTACTTAATAAAACGGAGACAATGCCCAAGTACTCACAGGACAGTACTAGTGGATGGGCACACACACAAAAATCGGACCAACACATTTTCCACGTGGATGTGTGGTCATCACGTTTCGCTGGCTAGGTCAGCTTCATCAGGCGGTGAGCGATGACACACAGCAGTCTGTAGAGCAGTGATTGGCAAACAGTGAACCTAGTGGCCAGAGGTTGAATTAGGGTGAGGTAAGAAATTTTAAAGGTGGGGTAGAGGTTATCTTATGTTTAAGCCAGGTGCCTTGTAAGGATTTGGTGATGTATTGGTGGGCCAGTTTCCAGTGTCGCAGTTCTACACTATTATTAGAAGGGCCCTCACCCCTCTGGTTGTGTAACAGGAGTCAAAGTTCTGGTAGTGCTGTGCCACTGCAAAAGTTCCGGTTTGATTCCTGTTACACAACAAGAAAGGTGAGGCACCCTAGTTTGCCTCCTGGCCGCTAGGTTTACTGTTTGCCAACTATTGCTCAACAGAATGGAGAGTGCCACCACTCGCCGCCTGATGAAGCTGGCCTAGCCAGTGAAACATTTGTGACCACACATCCGTGTGGAAAACATGTTCGTCCATGTGTGTGTGTGTGTGTGTGTGTNTAGCCAGTGAAACATTTGTGACCACACATCCGTGTGGAAAACATGTTCGTCCATGTGTGTGTGTGTGTGTGTGTGTATGTGTGTATCCACAAGTACCGCCCGGTGAGTACTTGGGCATTCTATCTCCTTTTTATAATGTAATAAGTAGCCTATCTGCCTATTCCCACCATAACTTATTGTATGATTACAGTTGTTTTACACAACAAAATAATTTAATACACACAGTATNGTGTGTGTGTGTGTGTGTGTGTGTGTGTGTGTGTGTATCCACAAGTACCGCCCTGCGAGTACTTGGGCATTCTATCTCCTTTTTATAATGTAATAAGTAGCCTAGCTGCCTATTCCCACCATAACTTATTGTATGATTACAGTTGTTTTACACAACAAAATAATTTAATACACACAGTATNGCTGCCTATTCCCACCATAACTTATTGTATGATTACAGTTGTTTTACACAACAAAATAATTTAATACACACAGTATTAAAAATTAATATAAATTAAAATTACTAATAAATAATTGCAAACCTAAATTGCATGGTTTTTTTTAAAGAACATACAGCGCACAGACAGGTATTTGTTCTAAAAAGCTGGTCTAAAGTATTTAAGTGTGTTTAAGTTATTGTTTAGAGTTAATATGTAGTTTAAACATGTATTGATATGATTTATATGNAAGTGTGTTTAAGTTATTGTTTAGAGTTAATATGTAGTTTAAACATGTATTGATATGATTTATATGCAATTTACGTATCATAGTAACTAGATGAAAGGTATTGATGAAATAAAACAAACCAAATGGTTAAATTTGCAAAAAAAATATGTATAATNCATAGTAACTAGATGAAAGGTATTGATGAAATAAAACAAACCAAATGGTTAAATTTGCAAAAAAAATATGTATAATCAAATAACATCATTCAGAGTCACAATTTTCATTATCTTCATCATCATCATTGTTTTCACCACTAATATCAAGGTAATAATTAGAAAAACTGGTATCTACTAGTAAGAATTACAATGCCTCTTTTGAAAACGCCTTCCTTTTTTTGCACTTTTATCTCTGTTGGAACTTATGTATGGATTGGAGCTCAAGAACAACCGTTTGAATATATCCTCATTGCATNTGCACTTTTATCTCTGTTGGAACTTATGTATGGATTGGAGCTCAAGAACAACCGTTTGAATATATCCTCATTGCATTCCTTTCTGGAGAATTTTCTGGAGAAATTTTGTCTATACGACCAAAAATGTTTATTTCGTGCCTCAGCCGCTTCTTCGGATAGTTGACCAATCGGTAGTAGCGCATGCTCAATCACTGTTGCTCCGTGTGACAATATTTTGTGTAATGAGGGTGACATTGGGTGCCACTTATATAAAGTCACATATAATTTTGCGGTCTCCTCCAAAAATTCAGAAAATTTCCTTAAGTCTATTTTATAGCCACTTGACAGGACTTCCAAAATAACTCCAAATTTTTTTATGAAGTTTAAGTCAATCTCTGTAATTCGGGCGGATGTTTCCGGATCCGAAAAGAATCTTCGTGATGTGTTACCATCATTGGTATTGCCGAAGCCCGCCTTTGGTACATCGACTAACAGTCCCATTTCTTGTCGAAAAGCATCTTGTATTTGTTTTTTCCTCTCACTTACTATGTTCTTTTCTGATTGACTTCTGGCCTGCCATTTCTTAAGTGGAAGCTTGTAAGATAAATGTAATATCGATTCGAAGAATCAAATCTGAGCGTGCAAAATGGACAACCCGAATTTTAAAGAATTTGGGTTAATCGCAGCCAAGGAAACAGTTTTCAGATTATTAAAATCTTTAGATGTCTGTTTGCAGATGTAGCACCGCATTGTTGAAGCTGTGCATATAGCAGCATTACAAACCTTGCCGTCCACCATAGTAGGCATCAATGTGTGCTTTACTTGTAAGACGCCATTGCTTACAGCCACCTCTGTTTTATTAAAATTTTTGGCCTCGTTTTCAATACAACGTATTTCCTCTTGAGTTACTTGACTGCTTTCGTGAACGAACCGCATTTGAATGGGACGGCAAAATCGTGGTGATGATGGCACTGGGTTTTGCCACCATATTTTCTGATGCCCGTTAACATTGCTGACGAGCCTTAATGGAACTAGCAAACTCAAAAATATATAAGCATCCGAATCGGAAATATTTTCACATTTTTGTTTGAATTGCTGCTGTTGGGAGCCATCACAGCCCCATTTGCAGAAAAGTTCTAAATTCTGCATCTCCAAATCATTTGCCAACATAAACACCTCCTCCAAGTAAGTGCAAATACGCTGTGTTGTGTGGTCCATAAGATTTTGCAGTTTCACTTCAGCCATGGTATCCGAGACAAAAATATCTTTAGGATAACACTTGAGTTTTTGTTATTGCAAAAGTGAATAACATGGGTACATGCTCTTACTTGCAGCTCTAATAGTATTGTACTGCTTAGAAGTGAGGTCAGCATCCACGAATACAGCTAAAGCTTTTGTTGTTGAAAGCTTTGTATTTTGATGGGTACTGCCTTTCTCAGCGGATATTATTATTCTTCTGTATTTTGAAGCCCGAGTTGGAGTTTAAGAAGAATCTTTAATAATTTTAGACAAATCGGTTTTGGCAGCAGCCCATGTGCTCATATGGGTAGCATACATCAACATTTCGTGAGATATCTAAGATCTAAGTCGTTCGGTTTTGCGCCTCTTACTCCTTTCACTGCTTTCGTCAAATCCCCTACTCGGCCGACCGGTTCTCGGAATTGTCCAGATAGGCAGCGCTATTGTTTCCTTTAGCCATAAGTCGTTGTTTCTTTGAAAACGGCACTCTTTGTAGCTAGCAGATGTCCACTTCAGTTTAAAGTAATGTTTAAATGATTTTAAACTATTTCGAAGTAACTGGAGTTTATTTTTGGGACATTTAGTTTTTTCCACTAGTTTCTTCTCAAGAAACTCCAGTTTCTCATAAATTTTTCTATGCTCACATTGCTTTATTATATTGAAAATAGCTTCCCTGGTAATCTTCATTGATGGTTCAGCAGTAAAATCTATTAACAAATGACACAAATCTTATTAAATAAATGTTATTTGAAACTAAACGCGATTTTAACTTTATTACTTGGTCACTTATTTTGGCAATTACAGAGAAAGGCTGAAATGTGCGGAATGTTTTGTTGTGGATATTACAACTACAATGTATGTGGAATGCATAGAAACCAACAATATAGTTTAACTCACTTTAACTTCTTATTAAAATCATCTCGGAAACTGAAAATGTATCCAAAAATAGACTAATAAATAGTTATGTCTTTTGATATATTTTTTCGATGTATTTAAAAGAGAATTAGTTTAATTAACTATTAAAAGCAATGAACATACCTTCATCTGAAGAATCCATAGCAATTTCTTTCAATATGCACACAAAACAACACTTTCCCAACACAGAAACGTTTTGAACATTCCAAATACAACGGCGAGAATTCATAGAGCGACACGCACAACAGATGTATTCCGACTAAAGTGCGAGTGCAGGGTGGCCCCTTACGCCATGATTGACTGGTTATTGTGTAGAGGGGGTAGTCCCATTGTGTTTGAGTGAAAAAAGACAGACTTTACTTAAAATTTGTGATGCGTACTTTTGGCCAGCTTTTTAGGACAAATACCTGTCTGTGCATCGTTTATATATGATCAAGTGGGTGTTGACAACACAGCTACATGTTTTGTTGCACAAAAAATATAAGTAGACAGATACTATAATTTTACAATGTCAAAAAGCGAGAAATTTTCGGTCACCACGAAAAATCCGACCGGATTCAAAAATGTGCTGAAGAAAAAAAGAGGGCATGCCCTCCTTTTGCTAGACGTCTGGTAACCCTACAAAGGCTGATTGATACAAATTGTAAAGACGTTCAAGGTTGCAATTTTACTCGTTAATTTTTTTAGTACTATAAACAAGGCTTGCTCATTCTTTTGAAACTAACTTATTTGAAACGTTGGCCCAAACATCTGAGACCCATGGTTGTACATGGCACATTTTCATGGAATGGAAGAGTGAGATTCTGTATGTTCAAACTTGCTCGTTTGACCAGGAGACCATTCTATCACTAGTTGGCTCGACATTGCCATGACATGCACATTTATTGCAAATTCACATCATTTTCTCTTATGTTAAGATACAAAAACCATTCACAGGTCTTACATTATCCTATTAAAAAAATTCACATAAATGTGACTTTGTTTAGCTGACAACAGTGAAAGAAACAAACAGGCAATAAGAAAAGTCACTTG
Source organism: Clitarchus hookeri (assembly GCA_002778355.1). Taxonomy (NCBI): domain Eukaryota; kingdom Metazoa; phylum Arthropoda; class Insecta; order Phasmatodea; family Phasmatidae; genus Clitarchus; species Clitarchus hookeri. The sequence continues at coordinate 61,973 of NQII01003167.1, read as the reverse complement.
TTGTACATTTAGCTAATAATTTCCTTTAAAGCAAATGAAGCTATTCAACAAATTAGGAATCCTAGAGTCTACACTATCACATTGCAATTTCCAAGGTCAGTTTACCTTGAAACTATATATCTTGCAACATGTGTGTTGCCATGGATTAAAAGCAAATCGTCCCTATGCTCATGCAATATACAGCACCGCCTGTTGCTAATTTGTCCAGATTTGCTGTTTTTTTTAAAGAAGAACTTTGCTTTAATGCAATGATGGCAGGTATACACAGAACTTTGCATGCCAGCTAAGAGAAGTTGAGAAATGTAATCTCTCGTTCTTGCCAATACTTAAAAAGGATGTCATCATTCTGGACATTGCTCAGCTAGTGATATGTATTCACCACAGCATCTGGTGTTCCGGAACCTCTTCAGTTTGCCACTCGGTAAACACACATTTTAGTTCAGGAGGTGAAGTTAGCCTGCAAGTACCTCTGGTCCTCTAGGATAGCACCTTGCTGTGTCACAGCACATAAGCTGTGTATGGTGGTGTAGGTGTTAGCACTGCCGACTTTCGGTTATCTTCTTAGAAATGTCTGCACACTTTTCTGAAGCCATTAAGGGCAACATATACTTAGACCTCCAAACAGAGTACAGAGCTTCAGTAGTATAGTTATTATTTTAAAATTGCAATATTTTTTATTGATGTTTGCTTAAGAATAGAATTTAAGAAATTTTTCACTTCCAAATGCTACTTTCTGTTTTCTATTTTTCTTTCTATTCTATATGTTTTTTAAAGTAAAAAGATGGCTAAAACAAGTTCTTTACAATAATATTTATGTGTGAAACTACTAGTATAGAGATCTTATACTATATGGACATGCAGCACAACTTTGTCTTTATTATTAGATCATAAGAGGATAGGATCACCACTGAAAATACTGTGAGGTGAATCAGAAACAGAAAGATTGCACACCAGTTCAGTGCTCTGTGCATAAAGTCAACAAGACATTTAATGAATGCACCTAGGTCACTCTTAGTGCTGACGTGCTTATAGGCGTCGGATACGCTATATATGTACCTCCATCCAGACGATGCCCTTTAGCACGATCATATTATCCGTTAATGAGTAGAACACTGCCCACTTAAGATTATAAAAACTACACAACATTCATGTAACTTTTACTCTGCTTAATTTTACTGTGGACACCACGTGGCAACACTGCCACAATAATGAGTGAAGTGAGAGAGCAGTCAAATGGGACAGTCTCCTCGTTCACCACTCATAGTAATATGGGCAGTCTGAGCTTTCGAGGGTTTGCAAGATCAAATGCAGTTTGAGCGATCAAAGTGCATTTTAAGAGCAAATTTTACAGTACTGTTACAAGTTGCACCTTTGTCTTTGTGGTCTTCATATTTCCACACCTTAGGAGTGCACTGACTAACCCCGGTAACCGGAAACAAACACGGCACAATTACAAACAGGTCACGACAGATGATAGACGGGTGCCCGATAAGGCTATAGGAACTCACATATTCCCATCCTTAAGAGGATTGAATGTCAGGGGTTTTTGTTGTAAGAATGTTCTGGTCATTGCCCTTGTCTCCCTCAGTGCAACTCGTGGTGCGAGAAACCTTCTGGACCAAGTCCACTGGTCTATAGAAGCCGTGGTGAGTCTCCAAGTAGAGTCTGGAAACTTGTATGGCCTTAAGCGTCATGCGTGCGAAGCAAGTAAAGTGATGAGGAGAGGACAGTGACCAGTGGGAGTGAAGTCTGTAAGTAACAGTACAGTGGAGAGTGAGACTGATTGGCAGGACTGTATGACTCAATGTGTGAGTGACAGATATTTGGAACAATAGCAAAAGACAGTTTGATTGAATATGTGTAAATAAAAAGGGGAGTGATTAAGTGATTGTAACAAGTATAAAGGCACAGATAAGGACTTTAATTAGTACTGAGATTGGAATTAAATATTGTGCTCACCGAGAATAATAAGTGTTAATAGTACGGAGACGTAATTTAATGTTGTAAATACTGTAATAGGTGTGTGTATTTTTGAAGTATTATAAATAAAAAATTTCATTTAGTTATTTAATTTTTTTTAAGACCTCTATCCCTCATGAACTCTGATAAGCCTCTGGCGACTTGTAATAGTACCATTTCTTTCTACTCAAACTTGATTAAAAATACATCTCTTGTATGTTATTATTAATTAATAATGCTGTGTTTTAAGTGTCATCATTCTGTAGATTGGCATTATTTCATCACAAGACATGTATATTTGATTTTTATTACAGCAGCATTTCATGTGTGTGATAATGGAAGAGAGATAAACAAATAAGTTTTTATTTTTGGGTAAATTTCAATCTTAAATTTTAATGCTCTGGGGAAATTAGTTATGTCAGGAATTTTGTCCACCTCAGCATAGCACAATTCAAGATATCAACAGACAGCACGTCAAACGCCCCAAGAATAACTTCAATTGTGTCATACTTCTAATGTTAGATCAGAAGGATGATGTGCTCACCTGGAAAACTGAAGGTGTGTCACTAACGAATGGTTGTAACATCAAAAGTGAGACTGAATTTTCTTCACGATCAGGTGACAGCTTCAAGTACTGCAGTGCAACATCTGTTAAAAAATATATTAATTTAGTAAAACAAGCATATCCCCTGAAATAAAACTTCCAAGAAAATTATAGCCAAGAAATAACCAGTACCTACCGTCTCCAAGTATTTCAAAACTCACAAGTCCATTTTCACCTTCATCTTCGTCTGTAGCTGTGATATCTGGGAAGTGCGTTTCATCACTCGTAATGGCATATGAGCCAGCAGTCTGCTGCTCCTGCAAAACAGTTATGTACCACATTAAGGGTGTCATCTACCTATAAGCAATCCCTTACTAAGAAGTTATCATGCAAGACAAAAAATGAGCTAACTCATCCCAGTTCATTAGTATGTGTCCTGAAAAACCAATATGTATCATATATAGTTAAAATTAAAATAGATTTCAGTTTGAAAGAGTTACAAAAGGATTGAAAGGCAACAGTTCATGACAAGAGACAAGAAGGTATAAGTTACATAGCAATCCAAACTGTCGAAACAGTAAATCTAAATTGTATCAATTTCTAGGTGGCAGCTTGCATTACTTCATTTGTCCATGCACTTGGAAGGTATTTGTTGTATTCCCGATCATTATAACACATGTGTCATAAGCAATAAGCTGTAAGGACCATGTTCCCTTATCTTGTACATAAAAATATATATGTATATATATAAGTTGTATACTTGTTATGTAGAGAATTATTTACACTTAATATTAAACAAATTAACAACCACTCTTTACTTTCTGCTTTGTAAATTGTTTCCTCTTTTATTATTTTGTTGCATGAAACTCAGCTGACCTGTCATGTCTGCTACCTTGCTCAACATTAGTTACTTTAAACAATTTTATTCCAAAACAAAACAAAATCAAGTTCCAAACTGCAAACATACAAATTTTTACAAGTGCATAGAGTATTTTAGTATTATAGAGCATTAAAGGATGCAACCAATAATTGTAGGTACTATATGTTGAAATAAGTCTTAAAATAATATAAAAAAATTGCTTTGTAAACTTTAAGTCCCTTCATTTTTCTTTTTCAACAGCATTGAGTAAATGTGTGTACTCTTTCCTTTAAACTTTCCAAAACTGAACATAACTTCCAAGGATATTTAAATAAGATTATATCAATTAAAGCTATGATAGTATCATAGCACCAACACGTTTCCTCATTGATATTGGCTTAGTCATCATGTCTACCACTTGATGCTCAGCTGCTACTATTCTGATGCCAATCTTGCCTTCAGTAACCAGTTCTCTTTACGTGTTTATTTCAGCGGTGGTATTCCAGGTTCTGCGCAAGTGTGATAGCTGCCTTATTGCATACCTGCCGCTTTGGATTTCTTGTCAGTTCCATTATTTTTGAGAAGAGGTGCTTGAGCCAAGAAGACAAGTCAGCTCTCTTGTGGCAACCACAACTGCTTTAGTCATGGAGAGTGCTACTGATGTCTGCCTTTGACTCTACCAAGAGCTAGCTCCTCCGTCTGCATGGATACAAACCACTCCTGTTGTAGACCTTCATCTCCTCCTAGCTCTCCTTCACTATAGCTCCTCAGGATCCCTCTTTTGTAGTTCCTCTTGTACATGATGCCATAGTCCATAGTACCTCTCATGTATCTCAACATTCTGTATACCACAACTATGTCACTATGTTTTGGACTTTCCAATGTGCGGAGTGGTTGGAGACATTTGGGTGGCTCATAACGTTGAGGATTCCAATGTAGGGGATGCTACTGTAACATTGCGGTTTTTTAGGTTTTCATTTTTGTCTTTTGGTTTTGGATTATTTGGTTGTGGTGGCAAGTCATTAACATAATTTTCAGAATAAGGTTTAGGGGATTATTTAAGTGCAGTGCCGTTTATTTTTTATCATTTCAGGAGTTTTTGGTGTAGAGGTCAGTTGGAGGTTATTGTTCATTGGCCCTTAGAAGGTAGTAAGTATTGCATTTTGACGGTCACGTGAATTTAAAGAAAAATATCCTGATTGGTTCTTGTCTCGCCATTGCTGATTGGATGTTTAGTGTGACGTGGTCAGCCGACAGCCAATCAGAGCGCAGGATAGAAAAAGGGTGATGCTGAAGGTTGAGTCGAGCGCATTTCGCCTCCACAAATACCGCCACCACCGCAGAGAAAGAATGCATGCGTGTGTGCTGAGGGGCAGTTCAAATTATGTATTGAGTGTAAAATGTTTACAGTGCATGGGTAGCACCCGTGGTTTACCTTAAAATAACTTTTTCGGACTGAAAAGGTTTTTCTACTAAATTATTTTCCGCCCACATATGCAGCCACTAGGGTGTAGGCAGCCTCATTTTTGCCTCCTTCGTAAATTTAGATGCGAGCTGTTAATCTGTAATTGCTGCAAGATGTTTTAAGTTTCATCATCGATAATGGAAATCTATTGATATTTGTTTATTTTTTGTTTTGAGAATATGAAAGAGTCAATATAAAATGAGAACAGAATTTTGGCATTCTAATTAAAAAAAACTGTTACTAACCTCCATCTGTAAAATTTGTTTAACTAGCTGTGCAACTGCATTATTCCCAGCCAGGCTATAGTTGGGAAACGTTATTCAAAAATAAGGTTAATGTTATTGCACATAAAAATAAGTGAAATGTTACATCTGGTGACCCATACGTGTGGTTGAAGAACAAACTTAGAGAACTACGATCTTCGGGAGCTGTGAATTTCGGCAGAGGGGAGGACCACACCCAGGAAAGAAGTCGTACTACACTACGAGACTACGGGAGAGCAGAGATGTGGTGACCTGAGGGATGTTGATCATCATTTACACATCGGGAAACGTGTCTGCATGAGCTATACACATTTCGCCACACCGAGGGACATTGTGGGAGCAACTCGCCATGAACAGCAAGTGTGGAGAAAGAAATTAAGTTTCTTTTGTTTGTGTCTTCTTCACAGGTTTAAAAAACAAATGTAATTTAAATTGGTAAATTTTTGTTCTAGGCCTATGCCGAGTACAAGAAAAGAAAAATTTTAAGGTTAAATTTGTAAGTTGTAGTTGAAATTATTTTATTTTCTGGTCAACATGAGTGACAGTGAAGGTGAACGAACAAATTTTGTATGGTTTGGGGACACTGTAATTACTGAGACTACAATAGAGGCCTAATGTGAAGAAAGCAGTTGGATTATTGTTAGAAGAATTCGAAGCCATGCGGAAAGAAATGAAAATGGGTAGGGTAGAAAAAAATAGTGGGTTTAATCGTTTGGAGAAAAAAATTGGAAAGTTTTGAGAACCAAATTAAGAAAATGATATAAAAATTGTCAACAGCGCTGGAGAAAATGAAGACTTGTGAAACTAGGGTAGACCAGGTTGAACAATATAAATTGAAGGAAGCTGTAGCTGAACACAGTTAAAATATTTCCAAAAAAAAACCAGGGGAATAGGGAACATTTGTATTAAAGTAAATGAACAAGAGAGAGAGGTGTAGATTTCAGGAAAGCAGGTTCAGGAAACAGAGGAAAATTTGGAAAGGAATGTAGTAAAAGATTTCAGAGAAAGCCCGGCGATAGGACGGCATCTAGAGAATTTGAGAGAATAAGTTCAGGGAGTAAGAGAGGAATGTAAACAACATTGTGATGTAAACTTTAATCAATTGTGCAAACAGGGGTACGTATCTCAAGATGATGAGGGTATCTCTTCAGATGAGAGTCTGGCTTTTGAAAGGGCAATGCCTAAAATTTTTGGAGATAATAGGGGACCAACACCCATACAATCGATACACAAGTGTGAAAGGATGTTGAACTCATTGGCGCTGGAGGTCAGATGAACAACAGGTCCAACCATTTCGAAGTAGGGCAAGATAGAAGAAAACGGGATGGGAAAATTTTGCAGAGGCACACAAATTCAGAAGGGCAGGGAGGAGAAAGAAAAGAAAGAAAATAATTGAATGAATGCATACCATCTGCAACTTAGTAAAATATGAAAAAATTTTTTTTTAATTATTTTGTACAGAAATAATGCAAGTGTGATAATATTTTTGTTTTGAGTGCAAATTTGTTTTGTTATATGAAGACCCATATAGGATAGAAGGGAGAGTAGGCCTCAATGTGTATAAAGGATGCAAATTGGCATGTAATCCTACTAAGGCCCTGGAAATCAGAATAATAAAAGCCTATGGAAATAATTGTGTAAACGGAATATTTGTGTTGATGAATCTAATGTTATGTAAAGAAGTGAACGTATGCAACAGGGTTTCGCTTGGCTCTAATGCTACAGGGGGAAAATATTGATATTTTAATTGTAATGATTATTTTGTTTTGGGTAACGAATGAAACATAAGACAGTTTGGATTATCACCCAGGAATCAAGTAAAGTAATGAGTAAAATAACTGTTTTCAGACAACAAATAAGAAAGGGTAATGACATGATCTTGTGCAGTAGGGGCATATTATATTTTGTAGAAAGGATCATTTGAGAAAGAATATGTTAAATTGTAATTAAAACAAGAAATATTGGTATTTATAAATCTTATGACAGCGCAATTTTGAAATGTAATATGTGGACAATGTGAGAGTTTTTGGGTCTTGATATAAGGATAATGAGAAAAAAAATTGTTTCTAGTTTCAAGAATGTCAAAAGTTTTTAGTCAATGGCATGGCAGTGTACCTATGAATACACTGAGGAAAGATGAAGTCCTGCAATAGCATTGAATGGGTGGCCGAAATATTGAAAATTGCAACTGTCTGGATGTATGTATAATAATGTTCTTATTATTTGTTTCCCGCCTTTCCTTATGTTAGTAAAGTCTTTTCTTGGGGAAAAAACTAAGTGTAAATCTGCATTTAAAAATGTGATATTGTCAAATTAAATTCAAAGTTAAATAACAATAATCAAAGTAAATTGGATGAGGCAGAAACGCGACATTAATTTAGGCATTCACGTGCATGTCATATTGTCAGTTTGGCATATAGTAATAAAAATTATCTGTATGTATTTACTTACACCTAGCTATGTAACTTTTTTTAAAAATTCTATTTGATAATAACTACAAATTTGGCTATCAATGAGACATTTTGAAACCTTGGCCTAACCTCAAACTGAGTTTCAGTGTGGCTATTGATCCCAACTTTGAGTACTGTCATACGTTTTACTATTCTTAAAGTAACGTGCAGGTCACAGTTTTTTGCTACACTGAAGATATTCAACATTTAAACTATAATAACATCTTGGAGTTAGTTTGGTTAACTGATAGACCCATAGATTTCCTTGTTGCTGACATCCTTTCAAGATGTGAGTGCAATCATTCTTCTTTTGCAATGCTTGTTCTATTAAAAATTAGAAATTCTTTACAATGAATTGTCAAAAATTGTAACTTCATTGCATGTTTACTTTTTGTAATGGTAGTTCGACAAGGATACTGCCTCTTGTGAAATGCCAACAAAGTGTTTATGCATTCTTAAATAATTGTTTGCCTTATTTTATTTCTACTTTTGAAAGGTTATTGACTACCATAAATCATTGTATTTGTATTGCCATATAAATTTATTTTGACAAAAAAAATATCTGCCACATTGGCTCCAAAAAATTTGAGTAGGCATTGAAATTTAATGTGACAGTAAATTACACTGTGTAGTCAACACTCCAGACTTCTAAAGCTCTGGTTTACTTACAATGCATGTTGTATATGTTGGAGCATTTATTTTACTTAAAGTAAATTTTAAAAGAATACCACAAACATTTTTAGGATTTTAATTGATCCAAAACAGAACACACAAACACACTGTACAGTCACGTTGCCATACTACATTCTTTACTACTACTCAATACTGCCAACAGTACTTACTGAAATCATTCTCTCTTCATTAAATAAATTCACTAAGAGTTATTTTTAATTTATCCACTCAACACTCCCCATAAATTTAAAATACAAGAACTTCATGCAAAATCATAAATCTTAACCATAAATTTATTTACTAGTTTACAAGGAAAACATCACAGTTTTCAGCCTAGGTAAATAGTGTAAATACATGAGCAGAACAGAATCTTATTTTCTAATTTACAGAAAATACTGGGATTCACAGCTTTGGTGAATACATCAGCCAACTGGCAGTCAGTACGACAGTATTTCAGATTTTAGTTTTCCTCAGTCACTTTTTCACATAATAACTTGAATTTCAGGGGGGGTCAGTCCTTATCAAATTATTTTTATAGATTTTCTGCCACTAATTCGATTTCAGGAGGTGCATTACAATTTATGGCACGACAAAGCATACTAATACCTTCCTTAACGTTCTTGAATTGTTACAGCTTCTCTGCATTTGATATTTTCTAACTTCTAACAGCTGAGGTAAAATAATTGATTATTTTGTGGGAGCGACTACAGAGATCATAATAGCTACGGCAGTCTAACAGAACAGATTTCAAAAAACACATTAGTTTATACCCTATGTTATGTTGTAAAAAAATCCATCCAAAATTCATGTTTGTGGGTAATAGCAGAAAATAAAAAAATCCAAGANCCCTATGTTATGTTGTAAAAAAATCCATCCAAAATTCATGTTTGTGGGTAATAGCAGAAAATAAAAAAATCCAAGATGGCGGGGCCTGATACCCCTTAATGTCTATATGCTTGGACTTTTTAGACACACTTTTATCATTTTGATTGTACTTTNTGGCGGGGCCTGATACCCCTTAATGTCTATATGCTTGGACTTTTTAGACACACTTTTATCATTTTGATTGTACTTTGATTGCCTATGTTGAGGTTCACTGAAATGATTTCACCTGTTAATTCCTTGAATAGTGATTTCAAAAACAGTACTTCTTTTTCACACTCAGAAGCGGCGATGAACTCACTTTCTGCCATGCTTAGTGACACAATGGGCTAAAGTTTTGTAGACAGGCAATTGGGCTTCCCATATACATAATGACATACCCTGAAGTACTTCTTCGCGATGTCTCATCACCAGCATAATCTGCATCACTGTATGCATCAATCACTGAGATGCTAAAATCTGTTGAGTACCAGAGTCCCAGGAGATTCCTTGGAGATACCTGAATATTCGCTTTACCTTCTGCATATCATGAACAGTAGGGTTTTTCATTTTTCTTGATGCCAGATTAACTGCATAAGTTATGTCCTGGACCTATTTGACAAGTACAGTCGGCTGCTAACTGCTTCCCTATATGGAAAAGTAACACTTTCCCTTTCATTACAGTCTTTAAAGTTATCATTGCCAGATACGGCTAGAGTATTTACAGGTTTTGTGCAATCCATGTTGAATGATTTCAACTGGTCAATGTACGACCTTTGATAAAGGCTGATGGAGTTACTTAAATTTTCTATTCCTCAATGCCAATAAAGGTTTCAGTGTTGTCCATAGTTTAACCTCAAATTCCATTTGGAGCTTCATCATGAGTTCCTCAATCTTATCGTCCTTGTTTGAAATCACATGCCCATTGTCTACCCAAATTGTTACAATTAAATCTCCTTCTTGAAGCTGATTTGTACACAGTGAGTTGTTGCAGTTCATGTTCCTTGAGAAAATCAACAAATCTTTTGTTCCATGCACGAGGGGATTGTTTCAGTTTATACAGAGACTTTTTGTGTTTTACTACATGGTCTTTTTCATCTTCAAAGCCTTCAGGTAGGAGCATAAAGATGTCTTGCTCAAATTTACCATACAGACAGGCAGTTTTCATGTCGAATTGTTTGAATGACATTTTCTTCTTTCTACCAAGGGCTATAAGGAATTTCAGGGTGTTCACTGATACAATAGAGCTGAATTTTTCACCAAAATCAAACCCTGCTTTCTGTTCACAACCACGTGCAATGAGTCTAGCTTTGTATCTATTAATGTCCTGTTAAGTCTCTCTGTTCACCCATTCAGCTGTGGAGTTGCTGCAAGTGCATAGTCCATCTTTATACCTGTTTCTCGACACCAATCAGTGAGCTCATTGGCAACATATTCACCTCCCATGTCACAGGAAATTTTGTGAACATGAAAATTCCATTTTGACTCCACCTCAGCNCATTGGCAACATATTCACCTCCCATGTCACAGGAAATTTTGTGAACATGAAAATTCCATTTTGACTCCACCTCAGCAATATAGCTTTGAGTGGAATCACAGATATCTGATTTATTACTGATTAGAAATACCAATGAAAAATGTTTGTCGTTATCCCAGAAAGTCAAGAAATATTTGAAACCATCCCATGTTGTATCAAGTGGCCCACACACATCNGATGTTTGTCGTTATCCCAGAAAGTCAAGAAATATTTGAAACCATCCCATGTTGTATCAAGTGGCCCACACACATCACTATGTAATATTTCTAGCAGTCTTGTGGCCCTGTCTCTTACTTTCCCAAATGGTTTTCTGGTTTGCTTTGATATTAGGCAGGTTTCACACTGGATCTCGCTCTCATTGGTATTGAACTGAAGTTTTTCTTGTCCAAATGAACAGCTAGTCAGTTTCTTCATGCTTTCAAAATTTAAATGCCCCAACTTTTTACGCCAAAGATTTAAGTCACTTGTTTCTTTGCTTTCCGACAAAAGTGGTGTTTCACTACCAGCACTGTCCTTATCACCTACGAGTTCAGTCCCATTTTTCAAGATTTCAACTCTGTCTTATTTTTGCTCCTGAAGTAGCAATTCTGTTCAATGTGATTATCCTTTTTACAATTTTACACCCTAACTGTTTTTGTGTGCAGTTCCTAAGCAATGTGACCTTTTTGATTGCATTTATAACCACCAATGTTTTCATTTACAGTTTAGAATGCAACATTGTCATATTCTTTACTTGAATTACATCTTCCTTCTTCTGCTAATAACCTGGCAGTTAAGTTAGTTAATGTCCTGTCACACTTAGGAGTTGATTCCCCCAGGCAGTCAAAAAATACTTAAATTCATCTGGTAATGATGACAAAATTTTTCCAATCATGCTCTTGTCATGAACAGTATGACCTACATTTTTTAGTTTAACAGAGAGGTTTTGAAGTTCTGAAAGACCAGCTGTGACCTTGTCAGTTTTGTAGTTTAAAAAGTTTGTAGTAACGAGCTTTTATTGTTATTGCTATCTGTCTCACAAATTGTTCACGACTTGTAGAACATTTCCTTTGCAGAGTAGCAAGACATAATAAGTTGAATATTACCTCTGTCGATCATTATTATGATGTACCTCTGAGCCTTGGTGCCCTCCTCCCAATCTTGATCACGTTTTGCACCATCATTGTCCTCAATATTTACTACACTGTAAACATCTGCCACTTTCAGTAGCACAACTATTTGGAACTTCCAAATACTGAAGTTTGAAGGCTTATTGAGGTGGACGGTCTGCTTGATGTTAAGGAAGTGTGTGTGTGTGTGTGTATGGTGGGAAAAAAAAGGGGGGGGGGGTACATAAAAATTGATTCTGGTAAAGAATTGTGGTGTGAAGATGTTTGGACATCCTCTAAGAAGTGCCGAAGGATACATTATCACAAATGAAAACAACAAAATCATGTTTATCTTGGAAAGTAAACCATTTTATTTGTTAAGGTCCACAGAACTGCCCATTTGCTTCCGAAAAGTGTGATTTAGGTTTCACCTTGAATTTTTTTGAACTGAGCCTCTCCGGGGCTTTGAAGATAAGGAAATTGTGGTGATAAAATATATCAGGTAGTCTATTTGCCTATAATTCTCATTAAAGTAACGCAATGTAAAAATTACCCTTTTTAGGAAATAACGAATTAATACCCTACATAGTATTCCAGTTATCTTGGCAAGATTTCGCCAGAGCTCTGGAGAGCCATTGTAATGACAAATTATATAGCGGAACAATTGTTTAACAACCTCTTTCTTCTCCAAAATAATTAATTAACACTAAGTGGGCATTTTCAACATCTACTTCATTATCTTCTTCACCAGACAAATAATTTTGAGCGATCTGCTTGTACCACATTCCCAAACTCTCGTCTACGCGCCATATTCAAAACCACTCACAAAATGTTTGCTCTTTGTTGTTTGGGTGGTTATTGTTGAGAGCAACTGCTCTTTATGCTCCTTTCTTGCACCTAGCAGGATCTCGACTTGCTCTCGAGAGTAGAGAGCAACACCACCCGAACAAACCTATTATATTCTTTGGCTGCTCATCCATTTTTAAATTTGAGTGCAATGAAAAACAACATTCATATTCACATTGATTTACATCCACAACACGACGATCGACATAGCATATGAACCACAAAACGTACTAAGCTTTACAGCATTATTTTATTGATAGCTTGATGCGTGCCGCGTTGTTAGTATTTAGAAGCACCACTGTCACAGCCTCTGCCCTCTTAAACCAGGATACCCAGCGTAGGGCCCCCGGTACACGTGCCGCCCATTAACACGTGCTGCGAGGACAGGCCGGTCCCAGAGGATGGATAAGCAATTAACACGTGTCAAGGTTGGGCTGCTGGTCCCCTCCCCCACCCCGATCAAAACCGCGTGAGAACTAAGACATGCGCCGAAGAAATGCTGAGGTAAGCTGAGTTTCGCTGATACAATGCTAGTTAGCAGCGGGAGAAGGGCTGACAGCGTTTGGCAGTGGCCGCAGGCCCTCACCCCATTCCTCCCCCCCACAACGAATGGACACACGTGCAAGGATCTGNGGGGGGGGGGGGTCAAAAGAGGTTAAAAGCCGACTTGCGGGACAAGGAGGGGATCAGTCGGATCAGAAGTTCGCGAGAGTCAGTCGGATCATGAGGTCACTGGGAGAGGCGTGTTGTGGAGTCGTCTGTCGAGAAGAGAACCCGGAGCAGCAGTCGTGGAGAGTCGTCACCAAAGCCAGGGCCTGTGAAAGGCCACCCGACGTACCGGACCTGAACCTACCACCGGGACACCCAGAACTACAAGTTTAGCTAAGTATCAACGTCGTCGCTCAAAGGAACTTCCCGACGGCTTCTGCCCCCCCAAGACGTCGGCAACAGTTAGCACGAGTATGTTAATTAGCCCTTAAGGCCACCAACTCGCAAGGTACCACATCTCAGTGTTATATATGTGTATAATATTCAAGACAATATAACCCAGTCAATTGAAACACAGAGGGACTACATTATTGTCCTACCCCTCAACACCCAAGGCACCAATAGTCTGTGCCTGGTAAAAATAGCTCGGACCCTATGACCCTCTCTGTGGGAGGCCAAAAGCATCAAGCTATTGATCTGTTACTAAGCTATCGGTAGGATTCGCTACAGCTCGGATTACTATCAGACTGAAATACGTGTGCGATTATGGTCACCGCTCAGTCCAACTAATAAAATATAGCCTAATTCACATGTCTACAGATCACGCAGATTGACAGTGCAGCAAAAGTAGATTTTGATGATAGCGATTTACACGTTTCCAGATTTCCTGCAGTATTGGCAAACCAATAATGCCAAGTTTTGCCATTTTGGTCGCTTCGTAAACATGATGCACTGAATTGTGGGTTGTTTGCACTTTGTGCATAAGCTCAACTTTTCAGTGTGCACTCTGTTAGGTTATTTCTACTATTAGTCGGCTTAACGGGGACGAATGTTTGAGCTATATTTTGTTCACCTCGTTTCTGATCATAAACTACAGATCTCCAGCGAGTTGTGCATGATATAAATATTTATCGCCAATATTATTTCTCTTTGATTTAATGACATCAATAGGAAACAGACGTTCTACATCCTACCAAAAATACTACCAAAGAATTTTTAAACTGTGCAAATGAGTGATAAAAAAAAAGTTGCCAGTTATTAAATTTGTGGCAAGAGTTCAGTTGCCATGTAATTGCAGTATATTTCGTAACCTTACCACCTTTGTTACGGTTGCCGCCATTTAGCAATGCCACCAGAAAAATAGTTAGAATTTTTATTCTCTGAATATCAGGATAATTCTTTTTATGTGCAAAAATAAATGTGGCCATGATTAACTTAAGTGTTAATCCATTTTATAAATATAACTGAGTTGTATGTAACTATGTATGTAGTAAGTATGTTAAAATTCAGTATTCAAAATTGGTTGAATAATTCGAAATTAGGTATTCTGGTATTCATTTTTCAAACACGAATAATAACAATTTATTTTAAAATATTCTAATTTTCGAATATTTGCACACCCCTAATTGGAACATTGGAACATGTTCATGACAGTCTGAAAGTGAATGTGTTTTGCACCCTTAACAAAAATAGTGTACGGGCCCTTTTTCTTCATGGAGACGACCATTACCGGCATTGCTGTATAACCAATGGAAGTCACATTCAACCATAAACAATTTGTGTGCACAAAACTTGAAGTGCGAGGTTTCATTTGTGCATTGAAATCAATATCTTAAGTCCTTCCAATAATTTTTTATTAGCATTCAAAGTTTTAAAGCTCCTTTAGAATTGTCCTGTATAATAAATANTTCTATCCTACTTAATATATAAATGCAAAAGTGTGTTTGTTGGTTTGTTTGTCCTTCTTTCACGTCGCAATGGAGCAACAGATCGACGTGATTTTTTGCACAGAGATAGTTGGGGGGCCGGGAAGTGACATGGGCTACTTTATATCCCGAAAAAATAGTGCTTGGGGTACAATACTGCGTCAATGTAAGTTGTTAGTGTGGGACGAAAACACAATGTCACACAAAAAAGCGATAGAGGGCCTAAATCAAACTTTATAGGATATACGAAACAATACAGACATTAAGGGAGGAATGGTTGTATTACTGGCTGGGGACTTCCGTCAAACTCTATCAGTGATTCAGAGGGGCACACCTGCAGATGAAATCAAAGCAAGTCATCAAGCTTATGGGCAAATGTCAAGAAATTCAGCTTGATGACAAATATGAGAGTGCACCTCTACAATGACGTTGATACAGGACATTATGCTGATACACTATTAAAAATTGAAGATGGGCGGTTAGAAACAGATGCCGAGGGCTGTGTCACTAACGGGGGATTTTTAGTAATTTGGTGCAGAGTGATACGGAACTGATTGCTAGCGTTTACCCAGATCTACAAAGAAATATCAATGACGACCAGTGGCTATGTAAAAGAGAGATTATAGGACCAGAAAATGGCATCGTTAGTGCTCTGTTCTGTGTTTATGATCAGTGTCTGTCTACTAACAAATACCGTTATTTTTCCCTATAAGTTTGTTACTATTACCACGCGAGCGGAGCTGCGGGCACAGCTAGTTATGTAATATACATAAAATGTATTATGTAATAAATTGAATATATATTATGTAATATATAATATATAGTTTGGTATACACATTTTTAGTGTGTGTACCACAATTATTATGTAATTAGTTATAAATAATAGCCCATCACTGAGGGTCCAAAACATTTCGCCAGTACTGGAATGTAAACATTGATTTTGACAAGTGGCAATCACACAGCACTCTCAAGGAACCATTTGTTTAAATGTGGCAGAAGGATACCTAATGGACATGAAAGTAAAACTTTTGCAGGGCTTTCAAAAGTGCTCACTTTACCATGAAACACCGATACATGGTTCTTTCAGTTCTGTCACTTTATAAAATGCTGTCATTACATAGTCATCACGTCTCGTGGGATGATGAATATTTGAACAATTTTGTATTAGTTAATGGCTCCTCATTAGAAATATATAATCAATCTGTTGTTTTCTTTGCACCATATTCTGTAGCCATTATTAGCCTCATATCCAATTAGAATACCTATTTCACCCTTTTTGACTATTTTCTTTCTCTGCTGCCAATAATTCTAAGATGTTTAATTTGAGACTTCTTTTTCATCCAGAGCTATATGGAGACTTGTCATTAACATTTAAAGGTCCAGTTTGGTTAAAAAAATATGCTGCTGTATTTATCATCTCAGCCCACAAACCAGGTTTTCTCTTCCAATACAACCCTTCTGTTGAGGGGTGGAGGGCATTATTAATCTTTGTCTAATCCCATGTTCATATAATATATCTTGTATAAGAGTACTGTCAAATTCTCCACCAGTATTGCTGAGAAATTCTTTAATGACACTGCATTTTGTACATCCTTCGGAAACGGTTTTAACTTATCAGGGACTACAGACTTATATCTCATGAAATAAGCTACCCTATTTTGACTAAAATCGTTACAAAATTCACACACAGTACATCTCTACAACCAGAAATGGAATGTGCAAATGGACCACACATCAGAGTGAATTAATTCACCTGGATTTGTAGCATGTTCATGTACACCAAACTTAAATCTGCGAACTTTTCCATAAATACATACTTCACAAACTTTGCGGTCTAATGCAAGCTTTAAACATAATTCATAAAAAATCTTTTCCACACATTTCTTGTTTTTATAAGCCAGTCTTTCATGATAAATTGGAAGCAAGTTTTCTTCTAATACAGCAATACCTGCTTCATGTATGTGGACACTTTTTAGCAAAATTTTAAAATGGCCACTGTATGCATGGAGACCCAATCCACTTCTGATTTTCATTGATTTGAAAATAACACTTCTCCATAGTAGAAATAAACTCACTATCTGCATTTCTGAATTGCTCAAAACAATTAGAGGCACAACATTAGGGAAACACACATTGTTACACAAGTTGTGTACTGGGTGTAAGTAGACCATTCAAACCTTTATCTAACAATAGTACACATATTGTTTGTGTCTCAATGTACACATGAATGCTGCAAGTGGACATTAAACACTATGTCTTAAATCAATGTGGAATCATCGTCCCATTCATGTGACAGTTTCCCATAAGGATACCCTTCAGTATCTGGTATGGCCACCACAAGTCCGTAAGACAGCCTCAGACCTTCGATGCACACTTCTGATCAGTCGAGGCATCTCCGTTTGCAGGATGTTCTCCCATTCATTAACGAGAGTATCATAAAGTTCTTGAATTATTTGAGGGGTCCTAGGGCAACATCAGACTCGTTGGTTTAACTTGTCGCATTATGGGACTGAGGTTTGGATTCATACAGGTTTGCCAACTTTTTTTATTTAAACATTGCCTGATATTTCCCTGATTTCCAGACAAAATTTATTTTATTCACTGACCTTTTGCTTAACAAATTCTTCTGTTACGATATACCTTCTTCCATTATAGCACACTTTTACACCAAAATATTTCTTTGATCAAACTAATTTACTCCGTATATTTAAAAGAAAAATGCCTAATGATTTCATCCACAATCATCAAAACAATTTTAAAATGTCCGAAAGTGGTACATAATTGATGATAGCATTGCAAAAGATAGCTTGCATATTGCAAAATTCCCATATATTTAGTTACTATGTTCAAAATACCCTGTTTTCCAGATTTTCCAGATGAGTGGAAACCATGTCACAGTGGACAATCCATGGTTTCAATTTGAATATAGTATTTCTGTATACCCTCATGCATTGTCTTGTTGTAGCACAAACTTGGGCCTCATCCCCGCTGCAATGGGCGTAACATGATTGAGTACAATTTCCTCTGTGTATCTGGCAGCAGTAAGTCTGTATTGGATAAGCACATGGTCTGTTCAGCCATTGATAGTGATACCACCCCACAGAATGACAGACCCAGCGCCAAACATATCCTGTTACTGGATTGCTGTCTCTGTATACTGCTCTTCCCGGCAACGATCCACCCACAATACGTCCATCATACTGTGTTAGGTGAAAGCGCGCTACATCTGTAAACAGCAGATTGTGCCATTGTCAGTTGCCAGTTCCAATGTGCCTATGCAATGCAAATTGCAGTCAATCTTTCTTGTTACGAGGCACTAATCACAGACCTTTATGAGGCCTTCGTTTCCTTAAGCCTGCTTCTCTACATCTCTTGTGAATGGTTTGGTAACTGACAATTGCACCACTTGCTGTCCTCGGATTATTTTGGTCATCCTGAGCAGTAGCACTGCGCAGCCGAAAGTGCACAGTTGACCACGCATCTATGGTTTCCTCTTTCTATCCTGGTCTGGTCTCGTCATGTACATTCCTGTTTCCCTGCATCTATTCCCTGCCCTACCAACAACAGATTTTGCCACATTGAGTTCTGCAGCCACTGCAAAAATAATCCACCCTTCCTGCAACAGTGCGATTGCACGAATAGTTTCCGCTTCCATTAGGTACCACATTTGGAATAATTGAATGTACACAATCTCTACGAACATGAGCTTGTCACTGACAGACAATAGATTTCGGTGTAAGACTACGTGCCATATTGATCTGCTAATTTAGTATTCAACATAATATCATACATTTCACAATATCGTAGAGGGAATAGATATCACGGTTATTTCATAGTCTGTATTTGGACAGAATGTCGGAAAGTCTTCATAATTATTTTATGGGCATTTAAGATTGATACTTAGTAATTTATCACACGTTGCTTGGTCAGTTGAGCTGTTTTTACTGTATTTTAGTGTGAGTAGATTTCAGCAACTTGTAGGCAGATTGTTGTACAGTGCTTGGCATCGTGGTAGCACATTCCTGTAGTTTTTATTTTTTGGGGATCTGATTTTTTATTTACGTTATTCATGCTTGGTTCTTCCTGGTTTTGTGCTGCCCCGGAACCACATCCATATGTTTTCTTTTCATCAGTATTTGCGAACTGGATAGTTCTGGTTTTGGTGAAGTTTGTTGCATTTTATTGGTTCGCCCATATTTTGTCTGCTACCTGGACTCATGCGGCCTAGGTTGTCACTCTTTCCCCCTCTGCCAGTCTGCAGACAAAGAACTCCCACAGTCTGCCCTTTCCTGGCTCGTTGACCATCCTGCTAATTTTTTTACACCCGACATTGATGTTTACGGGAAAAATGAAAGACTGAGAGGTACAGAAGTTTGTGTCAGAAATAGACTTTTATGTAACAATTTGGTTTTGTATTCTTGTTTTTTTATACATTAAAAATAATGTGAGTGGAAGTAAGCAAAAATAAAATGCAAAAACTACTTCAGAAAAATTAAAAATACTGTGTATCCTCGTGTATACACTTTCAGGAAAAAAAATATATTTCTTGAATGAAACTGCATCAAAAATTTGTGGTGTCTTGTTAAGTACCGTATATTTCAGCGTATTATACAAAATTTTTATACCATATTTTAAGTTATAGTTCGGGGTGCACAAATTATGTGTGAACATTGGAAAACATTTTTTTGCAGTGGGATTATAACTTTAATAAAACTAAAATGATCTACCCTAAAGGATATCGACATTAACAAATGTTACAACTACGTAATATATGATGTTGGGATCGTGACTTAACCCTTCACACACCGCTGCGCAGTGATTGACACATGCAGGCCGCAGCAAACTTGCAACACCGCGCCTGGCTAGGCCGATGTGCTGGCACGTTTTCTCATGTCCCACTTTTCACCCTTCCCGACGAAACAGTGATTGTTTATATTCTCGCAGCTTTTACACCTTGGCAACACAAAATTTTAAGAACATCAATAAAATATGCAATTAAAAAAACATAAATGGAATTTAATGAGAAAAAAAAAAAGAGGGAGCAAGAATTGAAAACAGAAACGAAGAATACATCATTGTGAAATAACATGAAAAATAAATCATTAATGGTGTTTTAGAAGAATAAATCTGGTAATCCTTTCTTGACTGGCCTTGAACTGGTCCACGCAGATATCTTCTTTTCTTGCAATATCACATGCATAGAATTGTAGCATTTAAGGTTGACACTGCGTATCCGTTTCGCCTGCATTCCTAGAGTAGTGAATTAGGCATTCTTCAAAGTTAGGAAATTTCCCTTGTTTGGGACCGCTAAATGCTTGTACACGGGTTTTTAGCATTTTTAAGTTCACCTTTTTGTTTTCGTCGAAATCTGACGTGGCCTTCACTAATGGAAAAGTGGCAGGCATAAGCACAATTCCAGTGTCCTTCTGTAAATGAAACTGCTTTTATCCTGAAGTCTGCCAAGTAACTCTCCCATACTTCACCATTGTTAATGTGATAAAGCAACAAAATCACAGATAGCGTGGGTGGCATGGTCGACAGATAGAATAGCAGACTAGCACAGCTATGATTGGAGGGGAAGGGTGGAAAAGCACGGCAGACAGACAAGTGCTGCCTAAAACACAGGGGGCTTGGCTGGCCGATTATAGGAGCTGAAGTGAGGGTTGGAGGGGTGGGTGACTCTACCTTTCTCGCTCCAGGCATTTATAAAAATAGCTTGTTGACTGGCCTCCAGCGCAGGGTTGCCGTCTGCTGGCCGGCCGTCACCGGGCAAGTACTTGCGGTATCGATAGCAGGGTGTGCATGCGGCCCCCAGCCCTTCCCCTCTTATTACTCTCCACACACATACAGCCTTGCTGTCGTCTGTATCCTTGCCTCATCCCGTCCTTGCAAACAGCATAGTCTGCACACCTCTCCGAGAGTAGTCATACTTACCATGTCACATCATCCACACTTCTTTCACCGTAATGTATTGCAACTTTAATAATAAGTTACTTTTTGTTAATATTAAGTAATTGTTTCGTAACTAAATCCTCAGAATTTTCTGCAAAAACCCATTGAAAATGAAATGTGAAATTGTTGAAAGCTACGCAGCATACAATGTTTACACAATTTTTGTCGACAAGATAGGTCTTGTTTAAGTGTCTAGAATACCATTTTGTTCGGAAAACATCTGCCTATTGAAATAAATTAATGTTTTGTTAATATAGTATTTGTTTATTTATTAAGACGTTTTTAAATTGGACTTTGCAATCATAAAAAGTTGTGTGGCATGCTGTGTTTAGACTTAATATTGGTGAACTGTGGAGGTCCTCTATGCTTTTTAAGGATGTCATGTTTGTTGGAAGACATCTATCTATTAAATAACATAACAACTAAAAAAAAAGTGTAGTTTTCACATTAGAGACGACTGAACATGAACTTAACGTGAAAAGTGCAGTTTTTATATTTAAAGTAAAAACAAAGTCAAGCCTACAACTGCATAGAGCATATGAGCCCATTTTCGAGCAACTGGAGAACTCATACGATAGAGTTTTGATGGTATTTGATTACTGTAATGTGTAATTTTGCGTTGAGAGCCATTAAAAAACGGCATAAGTATGACTTAACCGAGATTTTTGAGAACAGGGGTTGCGGGTTGGTCAAAATCAGTCCAAATTCTAATAAAAACCCTTTTTCCGGGAAACGTGAAGGGTCGTAGAATCGAGAGTTGACTGTAGTTGTTTTAAGAAATATAATAAATAGCGAGACTGACTATAAATTGTTTCTATTTACAATACCTTCACTGTTGGTTAAACATTATTATTTATTACATATCATCATTGCTAAACAAAGAACAATAAAGAAATGGATTATTTATTTATACCTTCAGCAAATGTATCTTTAGGATATATTTCCGATCACCAATTTTTCTTGCTGGTAAATAGCAACAGAGTAAATATTACAAAAACTAAGAAATGGCCTACTGCAAGTTTATATATTTAGAGAATTATTACTGCAAGTAATATTTCTGAACACCGTTCTTAACTTGCTTATAAATGGCAAAACTTAAAGCAAAAATTTTTTTGTATTATTCATTACTGCTTATTTTATATATTTTATATATTCCAAAACAATGCTGCATAGCGATTGTATTGCCTACCGCCATTTCATGTGGCATAGAGGTTACAAAGCCTTCTAGTCTCAAAGGTCACGACACAGGCATATCCCTAGCTGCCATGACATGACCCTAGATGGTGCGCAGCAATGCCTGTTGAGTGCTTACAGCCTGCCACACAATTAAATGATCCTCCCTGCTGGTGGTCTGTTGAGGTCAACGCAAGCCTTCTCGACGAGTGTCTGTAACCTCCTGTTCCTACTGCGTCCAACACTGACTCACAGTGTAGGTAGAACGGTTCAAGTGACAAGCAATGTGCCAAAATGTCCAACCTGCCTCTTGGAGGTCGACAATGTGGCTTCTCTCAAACTCGTCCACCTGGGCAAAGGCCTGTCGAATGTGCCGTTTGGGGCATACTACGTGTTCACTGAACTTGGCTCACACTGCTACTAAGGCCTTGTTCTGTGTCTTGCAGCTATGAATGTTGGAGGGGCACGTATGCACCCTAGTGGCACATCCATGCAAGCAAACCACACTGTAGTGCACTCTTCAATATATTTGCACAATTCGTTCATGGTAATCAATTTTTTTTTGCAAATGAGTGTATTTGGAACACACCCGTAAAAACACTGCTTAATTTCTATTTTCTGTTGATTTGTATCTTTCCACCATGTGTAAATGTGAACTTTGTCATATACTTTATTTTCAAAAACAATGCAATATTTACATTTTACTGTTTTGAAAATAAATCTACAGTATTTATCCAATAAATGCCAAGAGTTATAAATGTGATTGAACTTATATTAGTACACAGGTTGTTTATTTTTATGCGACACACATCCTTTGTATTCTACTCTCATATGTGCCCAAAAGTAGAATTTTTGCTTATTATGCCAATAGCTGAAATACTCACAACTGTAATGCCACGCTGGTTTCTCTTGTTGGAAGCATACGTTGCCGGAAAGTTTGAGAATAGACTGAGCTTTCTCCCATTGTGGGCACAAGATGTTCGTATGTAAAATTTTGAATTATATCATTCTTTAGCAAATAAAAAAGTACAAAAATTTCATAGCAGTGGAGAAATGATGGAAAATGTTTTAAAAAATGTGTACACAAACATGTAGGAAAATGTTTTACGACTTGAATTGTTACCTAACTTCAGTATAAATACGCTTTGGCGTATCAGCTCAAATACAATAAATCATTTGAACAAACATTCGTTGACACTCAACCACAGTTTCTTAAAGTTCAATCCCCAGTTTTATTAATAAATGTCCTTAACTTCGACCTGCATACAGGTACTGTGCCATTTGGGGCACCATTGGTGTTTATTTTATAAATATATATATATATTTTTTATTTTGTTACCCTTGCCCTTTTTTGGATAAAGTTCGCTTTTCTTTTGCAAAGTCTCGTCGTCATTAAGTTTTTGTTGTTAATTATCTGCTAGCAAATTATCACTTTGATGTTCAAATATAAATTTTAATTTTGCAAACAAAAATAACACAAAAATTTTATTTTGGCATAACTTGCAAGTTGTTAAAATGGTAATGTTCATATTAATGTGATTCGCTTTTTCATATATGTTTTTCTTACAAAATAATAGCAAATTGTGTTGTCAACATGTCACTTATAAGTTTTCGAAACGTGTTTGATACTTTAGTTATCAATGTTTTGCCTCTGATGTTTTGTGCTCTGTTTGATTGTGTTATAGCAGCATAGATATTGTACTGTGTTGTATAAAATTACTCTTGATTGTTGACATCTTGTGGTATAATGTAATATTTATTTTTTTTATCAACATAATTATTATCTACTGTCAGGTCTCCAAAAAAAAAAAAAAAAAAAAAAAAAAAAAAATCAAAATCAAACAATTTGTGTAAAACTTTGCATAAATGTCAAATAGCTGCCAAACCAAACTCTGTGGATTTATTATTTCCTGTGCGCTGCTTTGGTGCTGACATGACCTTCTTCCTTCTTGAAATCTACAAGTATGTAATGGCTTCTCCGTTTCTTAAGCACAGAAATTAATCAGTTATATATGTGGTAACAAAAGTTCCAAGTACCGCGGTTGGCAAGTTTAAAAGAAAAATTTATTTACCCACTCATGTTTTTGTGTATAATTTTTTGGGGAAGTCATAACCTTGTTAGTAATATTCTATGTTTAGTGCGGTCCATGTCCTTGGCCAACTATCCAGCCATGATGTGCTAGCTGACTTCCCGAGCAGACTCCGCATGTTAAAATGTAACAATGTTACTTTCTTCCTCCAGCCTGATGGCAGTGGATTTGGCTCATGGCAGCACTTCTCTTAATAGGAAAGTCATTTTGTAACTTAATTGTTTTTTTTGTCATCCCGACCATAATGAACCTTTAAAAATTTTCTTTGCCTTTGCAACCATTACAAAAGGAGTGTTGTAATATAGTAATTTAGTATTTTCGTGGCACTGACCTTAAGAACTTTTGAAAATTTTGACAGCCGTTATAAACAAATTTTATAAATTATTTTGTTAATTCTACAAAATGTAAAAAAATTTATTGGATATGTAAAGTAAATTTAACAGATTACTATAAGGTGCNTATTTTGTTAATTCTACAAAATGTAAAAAAATTTATTGGATATGTAAAGTAAATTTAACAGATTACTATAAGGTGCACCTCTTTAACATAATTAAGAAAATGTTCATATTTTTAAGTTGTCATATGTTGTAATGATTTATTTTGAATGCTAGTTTGATACACCAAAATCACAAGAAAAGACTAATTATCAAAACACATACTCAAACTACTCAGCATCAAAGAAAGATAAAAAATATATTGTAGAACCCTGAGATGCATGTTTACTTATTTACTATTTTTATTAAGTTTAAATTCACCTACCTTTTATAACCTTACTTGTCAAGACTGTTTTATTGTTTTTTTTTNTTACTATTTTTATTAAGTTTAAATTCACCTACCTTTTATAACCTTACTTGTCAAGACTGTTTTATTGTTTTTTTTTTATGATGGCTGATGGTTAACAGTTACCACTTTAAGGATAACCTTCAGACTTGGCCTAGTGTTCAATGNTTTTTTTTTTATGATGGCTGATGGTTAACAGTTACCACTTTAAGGATAACCTTCAGACTTGGCCTAGTGTTCAATGTTATCAAACACATACATAAACACAACTAGATCCACTCCCTGTTGGTCACCTTTGATCTGGCGAATTGTGTATAGCTGGAATAATTTAAATTCCTGGTATGTGGTTTGTGTGAATGAAGGTGGCTGTGACGATACTGTGAGACACCCTTCATTGTATTTGCACAATTTGTTCATGGAAATCTATTTTTTTTTGCAAATGAGTGTATTTGGAACACCACCTTGAACGCACTGCATAATTTCTATTTTCAGTTGATTTTTATCTTTCCACCATGTGAAATATAAACTTTGTGAAATGCTTTATTTTCAAATACAATGCAATATTTACACATATATATATATATATGCCAAGAGTCATAAACGTGATTAAACTTGTATTTGTACACTGGTTGTTTATTTTTATGCGACACACATCCTTTGTATTCTACTCTCATATGTACCCAAACGTCAAATTTTTGCTTATTATGCCAATAGTTGAAATAATCACAACTGTAATGCCAGGCTGGTTTCTCTTGTTGGAAGCATACGTTGCCGGAAAGTTTGAGAATAGACTGAGCTTTCTNCAACTGTAATGCCAGGCTGGTTTCTCTTGTTGGAAGCATACGTTGCCGGAAAGTTTGAGAATAGACTGAGCTTTCTACCATTGTAGGCACAAGATGCTCGTATGTAAAACGTTGAATTACATCATTATATAGCAAATCAAAAAGTAGAAATGNCCCATTGTAGGCACAAGATGCTCGTATGTAAAACGTTGAATTACATCATTATATAGCAAATCAAAAAGTAGAAATGTTATAGCAGTGGGGAAATTATGGAAAATGTTTAAAAAAATTTGTACATTTAACATGTAGGCAAAAGTTTTACGACTTGAATTGTTACCTAATTTCAGTATAAATATGCTTTCCCACGTTAGCAAAAATACAACAAATGATTCAAATAAACATTCAAAAATACTCAACCATAGTTTATTCAAGTTCCATCCCGAGTTTTATAAATAAATGTCCTTACTTTTGACTCGCATACAGGTACAAGAGTAAATATATACACATCAAGTAATTTGTNTACAAGAGTAAATATATACACATCAAGTAATTTGTTAGATTTCATCGTGGCCAGAAAGAAATTCTCAATACAAATACAAGCCGTTAAAAATTTAACAGACCAATTTCAACACCTAAACTTCTAAAAATTATGTTTAAAGTGTTTTTTCCCAAGGTCAACTGCATTTTTAATTGTATCTGGTGTAAAACCAACAACATTTTTAAACAAAATACATATTAATTTAATTCAATACGGAGATGTCTTCTGAATAAGATGGTACCTTGTACATTTGTACTTTATATCCCCTTGTTGTTAGGAATGTTTAAACACTGCATGACACATTTTACTGAGCACAAAGTTGATTTTTGAATATTTCATGCAGGAAAATAAGAAGACGTATCAGAATATTAACTTATTTCAGTATGATATCTTGGAAGGGCATATGCATTGATTACTACGTTACTATTTTGCTCACAACCCAAGAGTGTGTATGGGATGAAAATACACAGTCTGTGCAGAATACCACGTCTGTCATTCTGATGTCTCTTTGCAATGCACCTACTTTCCCAGCAAACACTCTTAATGAGCAACAGAATTGCATATGGTGCAAATTTTTTTTTCAGGTGTGTATGCCAAACCTTTAACGCCAAATAATGTGCACACACTGAGCCTGTCATGACAAGCAGAAGAGGAATCAGTGGGAAAAATCAGAGGATGTGGTTTTGAATTATTAATTATTGAATGTCATAATAAAACAAGTAATTATTCACCTCTGTCTCAAAAATAATACTTTTTTAAATTAAATATAATATTAACTACTTTAAAAGGTGCAAACAACATCAAATTTAACAACAACCTTGTATGTACAAACTTCAGGCTTGCTGAGTCCATAACATGTGAACAAATGTACGTATGTAAACATTCAGCTTGGAGGGATAAGCTTTGGCTGTCCTTGGGTAAACTTGAAACAGCCAAGCATGACTTCAATTCCTCCCGTTACATGGCTTGTGTATGCGAGATGGTTGCCTAGCAACCAGCACGAGGTCCTCGCACCCCCTCTTTTGTGGCTGATAAGGTGGGGGTGAATGGGGCTGTAGAGGGATGGTCATGGGCTGGGCTATTCCGCATGTCTCCTTTCCTCCTATATCTGCACGTTGCATTATGATGCTCATTCCAAGCTGCTGTTTTTAACCAATTTTCATCTAGTTTTTTTTAGTTTCTATATTGTGGCCTACCACTCAGGCCCAATTATATAACATATATGTTTTATCACTAGTGAACACATTTTAAAAATAGATTTTTATATAGACTTCTCGTATTTTTGCAAATATTTTCGTATTTTTTTCCTTGATTTTTGTAATTATTAGATTATTCCCACAAATAACCTCATAAAGTTGTAAAATCCACACTCGTATCTATACTACTGCAATCATAAAACATGTTAAAGTATAGGCAGTAAATAAACAATATAGGCTATTTTTAAGTAGTTGTATTGGGTACTGACCAATGAACCAATATGGTCACTTATCAGCATTATTGTTACTAACCAATCTGGAATAGCACAACATTGATAAAAAGGTTTGTAACACAAAACTGATAGCTAGCAAATTTACATTTATCACAACTATTTTACACATTCATGTTAAGAACCATTACACCAACTTTATGACACGGAATATTCACACCACTTGCTAAAAAAACATTTTTTAAATAACAAATAAGGGGCACCAATACTTACTCTCTTCAATTTCACATATGGCATATCAGGATTAGGGTTGGTAAACACAGGATCATGATCATTGAATCCTTCTATGCGAACAATGTAAGCTCTGGTGTCGTTAAGTGGAGGAATACCTTCATCCTGTGCCTGGAATCAACAATGCAAAATAAATAATACAAAACACCTTCACTATTGCAGCATCAAACAAATAGCAGCAATCACTTGCATAGTTTATACGTAACTATTATTTAAGAGATCAATTTGTGGTAAAACTAGTTGTGTCTCCTATCTCATTAATGATGAGTGGGAAAAGCAGTGGGCACTATTGCGGCTCTCCAGATACCTGCACATCTCTATCTGTAAGTGGCACAGCCAGGAAACTGTAGAAGACTGAAGCTAATCCCATGAATATAAGGTTTTGCACATTAGTTGAGCAATTGCCTGGGCAACAAAGTCTAGGTAGGCTAGTAGGTAGGTAGTCTATGGTTAAAGCAGTAATATGTCCTCAATTTGATAAATTAGACAATATCGCTAAATCAACCATCCAAAATATCATATCAGCCTCATTCAAACATTTGCTAAATATAACCTGACACAATCCTCCTCTACAGTGCAGTATCACTAAATCTGACAACACTTGGAGACACTATGTCTTGTCTTATGTAAATGTGAGGATTTTTGCCAGTACCTAAACAATACAAATAAACCATAAAAAATTAAGTAATTCAAAAAGGAAACAATACAAACTTAATATTAAAATATAACTAAGCTCATTAGCAGAAATGTTCAACTCACATAGAAAGTTATGTTGTAAGTGCCCCACCAGTCAGTCAAATTTTTGCCAACAGTAATTGTAGCAGTTTTGTTGTCATCATTATTCTGTATGTAGAACAAATCTTGAGGTGCTGTTAGTTGCTTGCCATTGACCACAGAGATATCCAATATCTTGTACTTTACCCAGGAGTTTGGACCAGGTTCATCTAAATCAGGAGCTTCTAAATTTTTCATCACAACAGCCCCCTGTAAAATGAATAACATGGGGTACGTAATTAAATAATGGTAAAGTTATGTTCAGCAACATAAACAGTATAATAAAAAAGAAGTATACTTTGGTACAGGAAAACACTGCTAGAGGATTATTCAGATCTATGCTTGTACCATACAGTCAATTAACTGTATTTTTCAGATAATTACAGATACAACAGTTGTGCAGCAAAAATTATTTTCAACTTGTTTCTCCAACTTTCTCCTTGGTATCTCCTTCCTTCTGTTCCTCTCTGCTTAAGAGTGTGTGGGACATAAACTGATGTTTTAAACATTAATCACATTCCACAAATTTTTGAACACCAGTATAGAAAAACCAAGAAAGGGCAATCTACATAACAATTTTTACTGACTTTCTGGACACATGTGTAACCAGAGTAACATGTGTGTGTGTATGTTACCAGAGTAACATATATACACTCAAGAGCCAAAAAAACTGGTATAGGCGTGCTNCAAGAAAGGGCAATCTACATAACAATTTTTACTGACTTTCTGGACACATGTGTAACCAGAGTAACATGTGTGTGTGTGTGTTACCAGAGTAACATATATACACTCAAGAGCCAAAAAAACTGGTATAGGCGTGCTTATGAAAATAACAGAGGTATGGAACCAATCAGAGTAACGCGATGCGGTCGGCAGCTAGATCGGTTACTGCTGCTACAATGGCAGGTTATCAAGATTTAAGTGAGTTTGAACGTGGTGTTATAGTCGACGCACGAGAGATGGGACATAGCATCTCCGAGGTAGCGATAACATTTGAAGGTTGGCGTACAACCATTTCACGAGTGCACCGTGACTATCAGGAATCCGGTAAACAATCACATCTTCGAAATTGCTGCGGCTGGAAAAAGATTGTGAAAGCACGGGACAAACGACGACTGACGAGAATCATTAAACGTGACAGATGTGCAACCCTTTCTCAAATTGGCGCAGATTGGATTTGTGGACTGCCCTGCAGGATTCATGGTGTGAATTGCCTCCTGCATACCTTCAGACATTAGTCGAGTCCATGCCACGTCGTCTTGCAGCACTTTTGCATGCTTGGGGGGGGCCCTACACTATATTAGGCATGTGTACGAGTTTTTTTGGCTCTTCAGTATATATATATATATATATTTTTTTTTTTCTGTTGAGTTATTTCTTGCACTGTAAATCTGTATGTGTCACTGCGGCGCAAGATATTTTGCAAAATGAATACCTCAATCTGGCAAAATATTTGCTCTCAAAATTGTCCATTATAAAAGATTGCCCTCTATTAGTTTTTGTCTGTTGTTTTCCAAAAATCTGCAGACTTCAGTAAACTTTTTTGGCATTAATTTATGTTCCATTCATTCTTCAGCTCATTGCCCAGCCTCTGGTATGACTCATAGTTTGAGGGCACCAAGTCAATACTAAAGTGGTTTCAAGCACAGAGGTCCTGTCATGTAATCTTGCAGCGCACAACCAATAAAAGGAAAACCGAAACTATCATACACTCACTTCCTGGGCACCCTGTGCTTCCTGAATGCTGCTGTGTAAATGGAAACTCGTAACCGTGAAATACAAAATAGCTAGTCATATAGCAGAATTTTGCCACTATTCTCGTAAATATTATTAAATTTGAGCAACCTATAATCACTTGCAACATATAAAAACATTTTTTTTTGCTGCTGTGAAGACTGAAAATAAGCATGCATGATATCTGCCTGAAAATTTTTAATGATGTGGCTTCTAAAACGGATCTCACTGTGTGATTGCAGGCACTTTTATTTCTGAAAACGGCAGCAGACTGTGTGTGTCATAATTTGTCATAGTTTGAAATACAAAGTAAACAATGTTGAAAGTAGTAATGCTATATAGCCAGCAGATGATGAAATGACTGATGTGTGTAAAATATGCTTGCTCTTTCCGTGGCTGTATCTCCATTTCACTTTTGCTTGGGTACCTCACTTCTTGTTCGCTACCACCCCTGCTATTAACAGTTTTTACCACCCCTTTTTGTTTCCATGAATGCAGCTCTACTTGGCAAAAACACAATAGCCAACCAAGGATATGAGGGGGAGTGAATAGGCGGTACCATATTGAAGGGGAAGAAGGGGATGGCACTCATTACTATTCCTTCCTTTAGCGTTAACACAGAGACATGAGGGAAGAAAATCTGTTGACATTCTTTTGACCTCTCTAGCAATGTGTTTGCAGACAAAAAATTAACATCTACACATGCTTCAACTCTTATGAAAGAGTGATACTATCATTACAGCAAGTGAGTACAAAAAAGGCACTTACTTTAAATGAGTATATTCACTGTGTATTTAATGTAGAATGATGCACCTTGGGCAAAGTCCATTATCCCAATGAGCCTTCACCTCAGCTGTGCTCCCCTTCACGTAAGCCATGTAACCACCAGATCTAACAACATCACCTCCGTCATCCAGTTACAGGAAAAGAGAGGTCTGTTGCAGCCTGGTTGCAGACAACCCCACACTGCATACACGCTAGCCTTAAAGGTTTGGTTGAGTCCTACCCCTATCCAGCTCTCCAGGCGGGAGTACCTAACATATATCCCATTTGCGCAGCAGGAGAGGCAAGCTCTCGCCCCTACATAGCCCCCCTTTTCCCCTCTCACTCCAGACCAGATGGGTCTAAAAGGGCCTTTGAGGACTTAACACACACACTGAAATCAACAGTATTGTGCCAAATATCCAATATCCCATACCTGCCCATTCTACAGTAATTCAATCATGCAAAGCTACTATAGCTGTATTTCTCGAAGTCGCCGAGACATTTGATAAAGTTTGGATAAACTGCCTCATACAGAAATTAATACATTTCAGCTTCCCTGACTGCTATATATACATATACCTAATTCACAGTTACTTCCAAAATCAACATTTTTTGTCAGTATTGACAATGGCTCCTTCAGTACATGGTCCCTATTTGCAGGTGTGCCACAAGGCTCAGAACTTTCCCCTTTTCTGTATAATATTTTCGCAGCGGACACTCCCAGCATATAATCTTCTGTTCAGATGTATGCTAACGACACTGTCG
This sequence comes from Clitarchus hookeri, assembly GCA_002778355.1. NCBI lineage: Eukaryota > Metazoa > Arthropoda > Insecta > Phasmatodea > Phasmatidae > Clitarchus > Clitarchus hookeri. The sequence continues at coordinate 29,945 of NQII01003167.1, read as the reverse complement.
TCTTTAGACATTATAAAAGTGTGCCATATGCTTTCATTTGTACACAGTTACAACTGAACAAACTGAATTAATGGTACAACTGCTGGAAAATAAAAATAAATGCAGAGAACTGCCACGTGCTTGTAATTACATGCAAAAGATTATGTGAAACCAAACCTCTAATATACAATAATACAGAAATAACCTTTAGTAACACTTCTAGATATCTACGTGTAAATATAGTTAACACTACTGTACTGGGACATACATATAAAACAAGCTAAAAACCTTGCATCTGTCAAACTAAATAAATTCTACCTGCTTTTAAAATGCAACAGACTGCTTAAACTATCAAAGTTTTTAACATGCAACTCCATTGTCCGTTCAACTTTAATGTGAGGGAATGAAGTGGGGGGAACACAGCTAAAGCACTAATATATCACATTCAAGTAGTTCAAAATAAATACCCACCAATACAGTGATTGTAAATGCTTAACGTTTTACACAAAAAGATGATCTCCATGAGACAGTAAAAGTGCAGTATGTCAGCAAAAAAAATAATATTTCAACACAATAATTTCTACAATAAATTATTAACACATCCTAACCAAAACATGTGCCAAATTGGCAATTATGAACCGGACAGCGATAAACACATTAAAACACCAAAAATGCCACATTTAAATAACAAAACAACTGTTTAAAAACCACCTGGCCAACAGAAATTCTCTAATTAGTCCGGGACAAATTTTGCCCAGTTTAATTAAACTAGTTTCCGCACCCCGAAGTATCTCAGGAGTCAAGCTAAAGCTCTGGAGCGAGGAGGCCACTCCACACACTCTTGCACGCACTGAGCTGTATACACTGAAAGGAACTGCTGTCTGAAAGGTAGCTAGCTGACACAGTGCTGTGTAGTTGCGTGTGGATGTGTCCGAAGCTCCATCGTAGCAAGAAGAGACTTTAATTATTTGTTAGACGACAACAAGCGCATAGTTATTTTTAGAACTTGCAAATGTAACCTGCCTTAGCCGGTTTAGTTTTTATTTGTGATACCAGCAGTTGGTTCTCTCCTAGTTGGATTTATAAAAAGGAGGATAGTCAGGAAAACCACTTTTGCAAGGATCATTAACTACTAGGTAAGATAAGTAATAGAAATTTGACTTCTAAGAGGCCAGCCTACTAGGGTGAAATACACACACCATGGTGGACCGCAAAAAGAAGCAAAAAATTAGCGAGAAACGTGCCCCCTCCCCCCCCACAAACGTAAACATAATGGATGCTAAAAGCATCCCGTCATTTACTGAGCAGTCAAGCAATGCCCTGGAAAAACCAGACTTACACCCAATCACTGTGTACCACACAAAAGAAGTGCCCTATGGGCTTGTGGCAGGAGCAACCATGCAGCCAATTGCGAAGGCTGCGAGACCTACGAAACCGAAAAGTGGAGCTTCCTCCTGCAGGACAAGTGTGAAAACAAACAGCAGCACAGCAGATACTCGCTGCAGCAATCCCTTTCTCCTAAAACGCATCAGGAAGCCCCTGCTCTCTCCAGGCCACAGTCTGACACTGAAGGCTGGGTAACAGCTCACAAGGAAAGTCCCGCAGGCACACACAGGCGCAAAATTCTGTGCCTGTGTTTGCACAACACAGGCAGGATTCCACTTCAAACATCTATGAAGCTTTTATGCAGTCAGGCATGTCAGAAGCAGAGTGGCCGGCTCTAGCAAATACCCACAGGCCTCAATTTACTAATAAATACAATTTCTCATCGATAAAGGGCAAAATAAAAGCTAAAAGACAAA
>NQII01003167.1:0-27900 GCA_002778355.1 Clitarchus hookeri | reverse complement strand
ACCACCACCACCACAACCACCACCACAACAGAGACCTCTCTGATAGGCCAGCCGATCAGAGAACAGCTTTGTCTGTCCTGGATTGTCACTGCGGTGGGAACTGGAACTACAATAGACAGAATGCCTGTCTAACATTGAATAAGGCTCAGGCTCCCATTAAACAAATATTTAAACAATTAAAAGCAAGTGCCATCACAGAAAACCACCAAGGCCTAGCTGAAGTGCTGGAATTCTTCTTTGTTCTCCTCACAATTTGGACAGAACCGCAGCATGGTAATGTTTAAAAATGGCAAGCTTTCATGGGATTTGTCCTCAATGTAACAGTCCAATGGCTGCTAGAGGGTGGTCTTTTACACTGCCCTCTACTAGGTTTAGTGTGGTAAATACGAAAACTTATTGTAACGCCTGTGGTATTCGTAATAAGAAACATGAGCTGGCAGACTACTTGTTGCACCACCAGATCCCTGTAGTGGCCGTTAATAACACTCATCTAAGGCCTTGAGATCAATTTTTATACCCGGATATAATTGATTTCGTAAAGCCTGGCGAAGTTTTCATTTTAGTGCATAACTCTATAAAATGCCATGCAGAGTGGTATCCACAACTCGCCACTGCTGAAGCAGTGGGAGGAGAAAGTCAATTAGGGAATCAGTCTATTTCTGTTTATTCAGTCTATTGCCCACCAGGACGCACGCTGTTGCATGCGGACTTACAACTTAACTAGCATTTTGATGGATTTATCAGCTGTTGGTGATTTAAATACAAAATGCCCAGCTTGGGGCTGCAACATGTGCACAGACAATGGAAATACAGTATTTTATTCCAGCACCAAGAAAAACATAATTATTTTGTTCATGACCCATTGGAACAGACATATGACCCCACAAATTTAAATCACCAGCATGATATTCTGGAAACTGTGCTTAGTAAAGGCTTAAATATTAATTTCAATTTTGAAGTAATCTACTAACTAGCATTTGTCCATATTCACTTTAATCCATAGAAAATGGACAATGTGGCAACATGAAAAGCTAAAGACTATAAGCACGCAAACTGGTGCAGCTTTCACAAATATCTGGATGAGCAACTGATGCTGCCAGCTACCACTGATATGCCTGACAAATTAGATTCCACTATCAACTATATCACAGATCTAATACAGTCAGGAATTGGTAATTATGTGCCGAAGAAAACTCTGAAACCCCGCTATGGTTCGCTCCCTACAAATATCAGGGAAATATATATCACACAGAAAAACAACAAGCGAGACACAATATCTTGAGAGAGCAGATTAAAGAAGAGTTATCCCAATGGTAAACCAATAAATGGGATTACAAACTGTCCCAGTAAAATGTGGTTGATAATATCCTATGGCACATGACTAAGGCTCCTTTAAGCAGGCGCGACCCACTTCTGCCCTTTCAGGGTACTGCAGATCTGGCTTATGCACCTCAGCAGAAAGCTGAGCCAGTAGTCACATATTTAGGTTAAGTGTTTAAGCAAAATGTCAATCCCAGCGACCTAATCCTTATGGCTCATGTTTATGAATACCTCCAAGTGCGCCTTCGTCAGTGTTGTCGTGTGATGGTTTAGGAATAGTAGAGCGACGCTGGCCCACAACCACCCCCCCCCGCATAACCAGGGTAGAGACTTAGTAGACACATGTCACGGGGCAGGTGACGGACCGCAGTTACACGTGTCTTGCTGCGCGTACTGCTGCATAGGCCTCCCGGCCGCCACCCTTCACCCCCCTAGGCCTCTACCCAGCCCGTGAGATCTGTGGAGCGCAGAGGTTTCACGGGATATCATCAAATAATCATGTGTATTTCGCCTGAACTCAGAAAACACGCACCGCGGAAGAAATAGCTGACGAGCTGGATATTGGTGCAGAGAACAACCCCCCTCCCCCCTTAGCTAACCACAGGACAATGTAGAAACGCACCCAGAAGAAATAGCTGACAAGAGTAAGCTAGGGGCAAGGGGCTACCTTCCCCCACCCCCCCCAAACCCTTCCGGAACCAGGAAACGTGTTTTGAAAGGCATTGTTCTGCGTTCTACCACCTCACCCCCTTCCACCACAAGGCGACACATGCCGACAATTAATGATGGAGGCTGGCAAGCATAAAAACCCCTTTTCGAGAGAAGTGGGATGTCAGTTGATTAGTACCCCGCAGAGAGGTCAGACAGTCAATTATTTCCGCCTAGAGTGAAGAGTCAGTTCTAGAGTACCGCGCAGAGAGTCAGTCAGAGGCTGGGAGTCGGTCCCCGGCCGGGTCCATGATGTAGGGAGTTAGAACGAGGCGCTCGGAAGCGCCACACCAGGACGCGCAGGGAGTCAGGCATCGGCAGTCGGATCATAGAAGTCAGTGGCGGTCAGTTCATTAGTACCGCGCAGAGAGGTCAGACAGTTGATTATTGCCGAGCCCAGAGTAGTCAGTCAGTCGGTCGAGAGGCCGGGAGATCGGACTCCCGGCCACAACCGTACCTCAGTACGTCAGTAGAGCAGCCCAGGGGAGACGACGACACCCAGCGGGCCTTTGCCAAAGGCCGCCCATCGCCGGAGCTCACCCTCCACAGCTGACATCATACCAGCAAGAGTTAAGTATACCATCACCGTCAAGAGAAGCCCCCCCCCCTCCTTCAGGAAGTCATTAGCAGTCAATCCGAGTAACCAAATTATTACAGTACCACACCTCGCAAGTGCTGATGTATTTTATTTGTGTTAAATTCGAGACAATATATTCGTCCTTCAAAAATGAAACAGTAAAAGACATTATTGCAAACCCTTTAACCTTCAGGCATCATATAGTCTGTGCCACTAAACATGAACGAAAGACCTTACGTACTTTTTGGATGTGATAGTGTTTAGATGATGAGCCAGATAACGCATGCTGAAAAGGTTAAACACATAATTAAGAGAATTTACCTTCTTAAGGCACCTCAGCTCGACTCCCTACAGGTTATAGTACTCAACCAGATTCCAGGTAGCAAGTTTGAGGCTCTAGCCAAGTGCATAAATGCAAGCTTCACACTTGCACATTTTCCCACACCCTGGAAAAGTGGCAAAGTAATTGTTTTTCTTAAACTTGGTAAGGACAGATATATGTCACAAAGTATCACCCTGTTAGCGAACTGAGTGCACTTTCTAAGGTCCATGAATGAACGTTGCTTTTTAACTTAAGCAACATATTATTACAAATTGCCAAGATAGGCATATCTGAATTTGTGAAGGATGGTGGTCTTAAAGATAATTTTAAATAAAATATAATGCTATAAAAATACACACAACGATTATTTGCAATAGAAATCTGAGAGTACTCAAAAAGCGAGCTTGAGCCAAATACATGCTTGTGGTTGGCGCTCGGCTCAAAATATTTTTCAGGGTTGAAATATTTGAGCTTCTATATCAATGTCAGGTCATTCAGTCAGCAACCAATGAGACTTTTTTATTGTTTACGTTACGTGAGAAAACTACGTATTGTTTATTAATTAAATGTAAATATTTAAAATCTAGGCACGTTCCAGTAAAATGATTTTTCAGTCTAAGATGCAATGTCTGATGAGAGAGTTTTTAAATGTTTTCTAGAAAATAAGACATTCATTAATGTAACAATTTTAAAAGAAAATAGATGTGTTAAGATTAAAATTATTCCTCAGAACTGCATAAATGAACACACATACCCATCAAAATTAGCATAAAAACAGGGTAGTGAATTAGCCTAAGATGCAGCTCCCAACAAAACAGTTTATTAGAGAAATAAGACTATTCGTAGGGCACAAAATCAAGAAATTCTCACAAAATTTCCTTTAGTTAATTGAAATCGTAAAATTAACTAATGCTTGACAAAACACAAAGTAAATGTGTAAGATTCAAGTGTAAAGTAGTAAAGATGTAGTTGCTTTGAGTGATAGATTGCAATAGTTTGTGCTGAATTTATGTTTGGGCTGAATTTATCGCTCGTGAGACTGATGAGACGTTAAAACTTAGAGTTATGTTTGTTTAGGTTAACAGAAAATATGTTGATTTAAACTTGATGTTAAAGTTATTGATTCAGCAATATGAGTTACAAATGTAGAATTTTACATTTTTTATAATGTTAACATTGCAGTGTGCAAGTATTACAATACAAATATAACTAACATACTCATGCCTTAAACATACAAATGCCAACAGAATGACATGTAGACAAGAACAATGATCATGCACAACTAAATGTTTCACAAACCTTAATAACATTGGCAGAAAAAACCAAAATCTAGAATGTTGAATAGGTTATTTCAACAAAACTAGCTTTTATGGCTGAAAATGTGAATAGAAACAATCAAATTATTTAGTAGAATAGTTTTTTATATTACTTTAAGCTACAAATTATGTACACAAAGTGATATAAATAAATTTAACCTGTTTTCATAAGTTACAGGGTCTTTTAAGTTTATGCAGTCAAATTGTTGGGCTGACGTAAAATGTGGCACTCTCCAAATATTTTTTACTTCTATCAGTTTCAGAATAGTTATTTTCATGGTTCCTTTTCTCAAGTACATTTCTATTCTGTGTGGGAATCATGCTGGTGATGCATGCAATTGTTTAAATTTTATACATTCGTGTCAACTGTCTTTTATATGCACACGCATGTACCATATACATGGAGTGTTACGTATTTTTTTGATTGTACTGGCTAATTTCAGATATTAAAATAACATATTTACTTAAAATCCACCACTTCAATTTTCAATTTAATATTTTGCTGAATAAAAATTAATTGTGTACATATTTTATAGTTTGTGATATTATACTGCATAAAAAAAAAATCACAGAAATTATAAATAAATTTTTAGAAAAAGTAGTGAAAAACGTGCCAAAATTACTTCACCAAAAACTGAAGAAATCATGGAAATATTTTCACAGAAAACAGGTGCATTTAATTATTCATAAATTAAACAATATTTTAAAAGGTAGACATGTTCAGTTAAAATTATTTCTTAAAACTGCAGATATGAGCACAGAATACCTTCATCTTTATTATAAAACAAATTGTTTTTATGGAATAAAAGAGTTTAAACTCAGGCTCTAAGTTTGGGAAATTTTTAGTAGGCTTGCTGGGGTCTGGCTTAAACGAAAAATCTCAGGCTCGCAGATTATTAATTTGCAACATTAAACTAGTTATATCTACTATTAACACTTGTTACTCTCAGTGAACGCAATATTTAACGTCAATTTCAATTCTAACTGAAGTCCTCATCACTAACTTTATATTGGTTACAGTCACTTAATTCACATCTATTATTTACACATGTTCAATCCATCGGTCTGTAGCCAACATTCCAATGTCTATCAGTCACACATCCAGTTCAATAGTCCCGCCCGTCAGTCTCACTCTCCATTGCACCGATGCTTGTAGTCCGCAGACTTCACTCTAACTGGCCACTGTTGTTGCTGCTCATTTTGTCACTTTACTGGTTCCGAACACCTGGTGTTTAAGGCCCTACTAGTCTCCATACTCTCGACTGTCAATTCGAAAACCCACCACGCTTGCTGGCTCGATCCAGAAGGTTACCTGCACCCTTAGTCGTGTTGAGAAAGGAGAGGGCAATGACCAGAACAGTTTTGCAATGATAACCTCAGACATTCAATTCACTCAAGGACAGAAGTGGCATGAGTCCTGATAGGCTCACTGGACACGAAGCAGCACTCCTTGGGGTTACCAGTGATGTACTTGACATATTGTCCTTTGCACACTCGAGTGGGATGGGGCAAGGGAAGTGATGCAGAGCGGTAACATATAACAATATTAATACAAGAAATGTTTCCCAATAGACAATTTTGTTTTTGAAAAAATCACTCCACAGTGCATCAGTTAGATCGACAGAGCATATCGCTACAACTTTTAACTGGAGTCACTACAATGTTGCAGTGTTTATAGATGTTGAAAAAGCCTTCAATAGGGTTTTCTATATCAGATAACATCCAATCTATATGATAAACATTTCCCAGACTGCTATATAAAGTTAATAGTCTCCTATCGAGACAGGCGCTCCTTTGAAGTTTCATTGGAAGGAGCCATGTCTGAAAATAAAGAAATTAGGGCTGGGGTCTCCCAGGACAGTATTCAAGGGCCAGTACTCTATCATATCTACGCCCAAGATATTCCCAGACCTCCTATATGGCATATAAACTTGGGTATTTATGCAGATGATAGAGTTATTTTTACCTAATTGCGCACAGCTTACTCAGTTTGAAAATTATTTTCGCATATGGCAAATTACAATCAATGTGGGTAAATATTCAACAGCCACCATGTCCCCCCCCCCNATTTACCACAGCTAACTCATTTCTGAGAAGCTATACCATATAACCATGAAATTAAATATTTAGAAACATTTCTGGATAAAAGGCAGAAGAGAAATCTCACCTATGCACAAATGTCGGCTTTATATCCAATGATAGAGCGCAGCTCAGGCCTTTTGCCTAGAAATGGAATACAATTGTATACCTCCATGATATGCCCCATAATAACTTATGCTTTGCCTGTATGGGCAAACTGTGTACAATTCCACATTAAACTCTATATAGTGCAAAATAAATGACTCAGGTAAACAATAGATGCACCTAAGTACATACCTATAAAATACCTGCATTTTAAACTTAACTAGGAGCAAGACTTTTTCATTATATGGCTCAACAGTTTATAACAATTTACCAACCATAATAATACACTCACTAATGCCCTTGGGGGTTTGACCTGGAAGGCCAAAATTGCTTCTGGCACACAGGTTTTCTTTAAGTCGGCAAAGAACACACTGTCCTGCATTATCATTAGCCCCTGTGCAGTCCCCTAGTTTAGAGAAAGTTAAATAATAATTTAATTTGGTTCAGTAGGGTGTGAGTTGACCAGAATAATAATTAGGAATCCTAGCTCGTCTCCCAGTAGAGGGAGCTTGTCATAGAGGCCAGTTTATGGAGGGTCGTATTTCTTATAGGCTAGATTGGGCCATTGAGAGTTTTATTAGCATTCAGACCCCTGCAGGAAGAAGTCCTCCTGTCATGGCGAACTCCAAGGAGCCAGCCACTGATGCTCACCCCTCTGATGAGTTGTCAAAAAAGTGAAAGCTCGCTGACAAGCCTGACACTCCCCCCACAAACAAAGCAATGGAGGCTGAGACAGCCGCATTTGCATCTGGAATTTCACCGCAAGCACCCCCCCGCCCCCCTGGCTGAAACACACTGATCTCAGGCCAATTATAGTCTACCACAAAAAGAAACTGTACATACACCACAGTTTGCAAGCTGTCTCCTGCAAACCTGAAGGAACTCACAACCAACCGCTTTATCCCACAAGGCATGCAGTAAATGTCAAAGTCATTGGACGACTACAGGAATTCCATCAACCTCCTCGAGTCACTGAAAGTCAGCTTCAATGTACTCACACCATAAAACAAGATGCCAATCAAAGTAGCCATAAAGAACTTGGACAAGTCCCTCCCTGGTCAACTTTATTTGGGAGAAGCTGCACGCTCTGAGTTATGAACTCATCTCCATCACACCAAAGTACTCAATGCGAAACAGGCAGCCACTTGACATGTTTATTGTAGGGCTCCCAAATATCGAGCACTCGCAAACCGTTTACCAACTCCACTGACTCTGGCCACATTGTTAAGGTATACGACGGGTGACCCCGAGAGCCCAGTGCAGTGTAAAAAATTCCAGTTCTTTGGGTATTCAAGAAAAGTGTGCCATGCTGTGGTTCACTGCCACCTCTGTGGACCGGGTCATAAAAACCTGATTTGCCAATTACAGGGGGTGCAGGCTACAAAGCTGAGAAGTGGCATTTCTTCCATGCTGATGACTGCAGAAAGCACTAGCAGCAAAGCAAGGCATCTCAAGAGCCGCCCTTGCCCACCCCTTCCCCCTGAGCAGAGTACCACATTCCCCTGCCCCCTGGGCACAAACACCACCTGATGTCAGTATCAAGCCACCCCTGTGTCAAATAAAGGAAAAGTAAACCAAAATACTCACAAAAAGCAAGGTCAAAAATCACATATAGAGCAGCTGCAAGCTTTTTGCCCCCCTCAACTAGCTCCATCAGGCAATCATACCTGTGCAGCCAATCAGGAACCAACTCCTGTCCCGGACCATGTCACAGTGGCAAACTCGATAACTAACATGGAAAAATCACCTGCAAATTCACCCAATGTTAGTCCCGCAGACACTGCTCAATTGTTCAATATAATTAAGAAGAGCCCCATCATGCAAAAGACTCCAGCCCTAGTAGAAAGCCCTTTTCAAGTTATTAGTTATCTAGATGGACACAACATGAGGGAATTACAACAAGAGTCAGGCCCTCATGATTTTTGCCTTAATGGTTATGCCAAAGACTTCTAATGGCTGCTAGAGGGCAGCATTGCAGTCTGCCCTCTTGTACATTTTGTTTTGTTTGTAATATTGCTTATTGAAATGCCAATGGTATTCGCAATAAGAAACAAAAACTGGTATATTTTATTTCTCGACACCAGGTTTCCATTATAGCTATAAATGACTCATTTGCACCCAAAATATTGGTTTTCAATCCCCGGATTTTGTAATGACAGAGATAATTTAGGCGGTAGTGTTTTAATTTTAATTCATAACTCAATTGCATGTACTCCCACCAAAGAATGACAACTTGAGAAGCTTGTAGCAGTGGGTATTAAATTAAAATTAGGAAATCAACAAGTTGCAATTTATTCAGTCTATTGCCCACCAGGTGGTATTATTTTACGCGCAGATCTTGAAGAATTAATTAATGCTTCACCCGTTTTACTCTGTGTCAGCAATTTAAATTCTAAGCATCACACTTGGGGCTTCATGGCATGTACAGCCAATAGGAATAGCTTTTTTAGGCATCAGGAGCAACACAATAGGCATGATGACAGTAACAAAGAAATACAAAAATAATGCTTTTAATTATTAGAATAGATAACAAAGATCGTAAAAAATATACGTAATTTCACATTAATTGTGAGATTAATATTATATTATTAAAATAAAAATACGAAATACGACAATCCGCCATGTTTTGTGAAACACCAATCACAGCGTATTACGTCACGCCTCATTTGCCTATTGTAAACATCATTGAGTTTCATAGATTTCATTCGAACTTTTCCTGTGTTAATCAATAACTCTGTTGTTTCAACAATCAAACTGTCCAGTTTTGAGTATCCATATCCCAAACCAAGGAACGTTAACGATGCATCAAGGATTTATCAAGGCAAACAGCTCTAATTTGCCGAGAGTAGATGTGTTGATGCCGGGAGAATTTCTTGCATCAAACAAAGACTTTTGCTCAGCAGAATTTCGAAATGTGAAAACTTCCATGTCAGTACCNATTTTTAGTAAATAGTGGAAGCGTAAGAACATTATTTAATGTATTTTAAAAAATTGTCATCATGCCTATTATTGTGTTTATGCCCCCAGTGAACCCACATTTAGCAGGGCTAACATGCAAATTGTATTGAGAAATAATTGTTACATCAAGTTATTAGCTTCATATTTAGATGGGTACTCCTCCTCAGTTACAATCGAAAAAGCAACTTTTGATAAGAAAATGATTAGGGCTGGAGCCCCCCAGGACAGCATATTAGGGCCAGTGTTACATGACATACATACCCACGATATCCCCCCCTCCAACTGGCATATTAATTTAAGCATTTATGCAGATGACGTAACTCATCTACACATGATCCCACAGTGCTGAACTTGCCACTCAACACACCCCGGCAAATCTCAATGAGCTTGAAAATAATTTTTGCTTGTGGCACAATAAAATAAATGTGGCAAAATGCAAGGCAGTAGTCTTCACATGCCGCAACATTACCCCCAACCACTGACAACTCACTCTCTTCAGGAAGGACATTCCATATCAGGATGAGGTGAAATACCTTGGCTTAATTATGGATGGAAGAATTACATGGTGGTACCATGTGGGTGGGGGCCAAGAGAAATATTACTTATGGCCGCACGTCAGTTTTGTATCTACTCATAGCTTGTGATTTAGGCTTGTTGAAGAAAAATGGGATACGAATCTACCAAGCCATGATTTACCTCATTATCACGTATGCAGCCCCAGATTGGGTATACTGCACAGAAACATATTTAAATTCACTGCNGCCATGATTTACCTCATTATCACGTATGCAGCCCCAGATTGGGTATACTGCACAGAAACATATTTAAATTCACTGCAGGTGGTGAAAAAATTAAGGCCTTAGATTGGCCGCAAATGCACAACTAAATATTTGCATGCCTTTCACAAAATGACTAAGTAATTCTAAAATTCTGGTGGACATTCAAATTCTCTAAAAACTGTATTTGGGGACTACGATATTAATTAAACCCAGCATTATTAGCTATCAAAATCGATTCTAGCACACAGGACTCCTTAAGCACTGTACAGAACACACTGGCAGGCATATCTGCGCAGCTTTTTATAATTAATTATGTAGTTTAAATCTACCTAGTTTAGTAAGCTGCCTTGTACTACTCTGGAAGTAGATTTAGCATTGCCTGATGAGTTCTTTTGGGACAACTCAGAATTTAGCACACAAAAATTAATTAATTACCAGTGCTTCCAATTCCACATCTTCAATTATAAAACTACTCGACTGTGAAGCACAATGCAGTTTTACAGCAAAGCAGGCTCTGGGTGGCCCATGGCAGAGGAAATGGTTGTGAGGTAAGGCATTACATAATGAACAACACCCTGCAAAGCTTTCATGTACTCGTAGCAATATAGGTTAAAAAATACACTGTTACAGCGAGCGCATGGATACTGCGGCATGCCTGCAATGAGATTGCATGGAACTATACACACCCCACATACAATGTCCCTGCAGACTTAGCTTAAATGTTAGGCTATTATTTTATTATCTTTTAGAATATGAAAAAACTAGTTAGAGTTAGAGTTGTGTGACGCACATGTGTCATGCCCACCACATTTTGGTAATTTAGATTGTAATGTTCGCCGATATGCCGAGGCATAAATTATTAGTAGGCCTCGTGGCCGTTAGATGTTAGAGGATGGAGTGGAACATCTTCCAGGTTGGACATAACTGGCGAAGTGCTTTGGTTTGGCATTCGGCCNAGAAACTAGTTAGAGTTAGAGTTGTGTGACGCACATGTGTCATGCCCACCACATTTTGGTAATTTAGATTGTAATGTTCGCCGATATGCCGAGGCATAAATTATTAGTAGGCCTCGTGGCCGCTAGATGTTAGAGGATGGAGTGGAACATCTTCCAGGTTGGACATAACTGGCGAAGTGCTTTGGTTTGGCATTCGGCCAAGTCGCAGGTTGTCACTATTTTGTATTTCAGGAGTGGCAAGTTGGCAATGTAACAAGGTGGAAAGCGTTTCTGGCACTGCTTGGGCCTCGCAGTACATGGTATGCGATAGCGAGACTTGTCTGGCAGTGCGGTCTCAACTGTGGGCAACTCACGCTATATACCACCGATCTTGTGATGGGTAGCCCTGAAGGAAGAATTTTACCTTGCATTAACTGTTTGTTTGCATTGCTAAGTAATTGAATGGGGTATAAATTTTGCTAAGTAACACTTCTGCATTTTGGTATGAAACCGGCAGTGTTCGGGTTGGCGACGGCTTATGAGAAGTGACTTGAAATATCCAAAGCGAATTATTTCATGCCACGTTATTGGGACGATTATACATTCACTGTGTGGACATTTGAGTGTTAAATTGTCTGTGTAGACCTGGTCTACAAGCGCCACTTGGAACACCAGCAAAACAAAGTTAGATGTGCCACAGTACTGCTTGGTGCCTGACAGGTTGGGCAAGTCAGCTGATTCAGGTATTTGAGGTCGCCACATCAAACATTAAGGTAATATCTGCAAGTTTTTCCCTTCTTCTCCTACGTGTTTGTTTATTTTGCACGGCATTTTGAAATTTGTTTGTGGCTTCCCAAGCAGGATCGGTGAACAAGATACTGGTAATCGGATTGGCATTGTTTTTCGCTGTTGTTTGAAAACTAACTCACGCCTACATTGCAAAAGTAAACTACTGTGATGATCAAGATGATCAAAATACAAGAGTAATGTTGTACTGCTCCGGTAGCAAGTGTGCTTAATATATTGTGGTGATATAGAATTTTTTTAAAAGTATAAATATTTTAGAATATTTTTAAATCACTGTGTGCGGCAGTAGAGAGTCAAAAATTAGATATTTGGGCGATGACCTTTTTCTTTGCGGTTGCATTATATTGTAAAATTCACATTACACCTAATTACCTGTTTGCCTATGTGAGTAGTCTGACAAAAACTGGCAGTAGTTATAAACTCTATTGGGAAACATGCATGCTCAGGTTGATATGTTTTGCTTTCAAGCTTTAATATTTGATTGGTTATAGTAATTTTTAAGTTACTGTGTGGGACAGTAGGGACTTAGATATTGAAATAATTGTGTGGTAGAATTATTTTATATAAGTAGCATTTTAGCTATTGCAAGTAGTATTAAAAAATATAATTCTGTCGCTAATAGGATGGTTATCTGTATTTTATGATAAATTTTATTATTTACTTTCATTATTATTAAATACCTGTATACTTAAGCGAGCTGTAAAAAAAGGCGAACCCCATCACAGATTTAAATGGACACTATTTTATTTATATTTGTATATGATGTATTCTATATATGCAGGTGGACACCCCAAAAATTTCTGGAATGGTTGCAGAGCATGATATACAGTTTTCACTAAATTATATTACATACGGGGTCAAGTAATTTGCCGCAAAGTGACTATTCGTAACACGTGTATGGACAGAAATAATTTAACAATGTATGATTTTTCCTCTGGAAATATATATTTATTTCAACAGCATCTGAAACTATATGCAAAGAGGAATTCAGCGATATAACACATGCAATGGAAAGTAACATAGAAACGCCCAGAAATAACGTGCAAATATGATTAAGCTATGTGGGCCGGTAGCGTGGGGCAGTGGACCTGTACTCACAGCTGTAAGTAACACGTGCCGTAAATCATCCTGGCAGGACCGCTTCCTTATAGCAGCGTAGCTCTTACCTTAATGGAGCAAGGGGCACGGAATCCGATATTGGGCAAAGGAGAGCACCGCAGCGGAGGGAATAAGGCCAATGTAAGTGCAAGTCTGATATCAATACATTAAATTTTATTCAGATACCAACGTAATTCAGGAGATTTGTTTCCTAGTCATTACATGTACTGAGTAAAACGTGCATACAGATGCACAACAAAAATAGAACAAACCAATGTAAGGAGAAATGCAATTGCATCCGCATGCATAGTAAAAAAGAGCACAGTTATGGTTGAAACGCTTCACATTAGGTCTTTTCACAGCATGTGCTCGATGTGTTTACCATTGACAGCAATGCAGATCTGTAAACGCTTATGTAGCGAGCGATGAGCTGCCTGAAGTGTTTCTGGCGTAATGCCTCTGCAAGCTGCCACAATGTGTTCCTGCATGTCTTCTGGCATTATAAGAACTGTGTTGGAACTGGGTTGAGGGGTGCTATTTGTCAGGCAATGTCTGGTACATGGTCCTGTAACCAGTTACACGGGCCCAAGAAACGATGCAGTTGTTTCTTGTTGGTGGGTTCTTCTGCCTTCTCTATGGCTTGTTACGAGGTGGCCTGGGGGTAGTTCCCCTTGGGTGTGACTACGTATCCCAGGTAGTCAATGATAGTCTTTCCAAAATGGCTTTTGGAAAGCTTACATGTTAAGCCATGAAATTTGAGTCTCTCTAGTACTCTCTGGAGATGTCCGCAGTGCTCTTCCCAGGACTCCGAGTACACGATTATGTTGTCGAGGTAGGAGAAGCAAAACTGGCCTATGAAGCCCTTAAGGACCTCTGCGGACATTAGCCTTTGGAAGGTGACGGGGGCATTCTTGAGCCCGAACAGCATTACTCTGGATTGCAGGGTTTTGCCCTCTGGAGTTGTAAAACCTGTGCACTTTCTGCTGTCAGGATGTACTGAAATATGCCATTACCCCGACTGCATGTCTAGGATAATGAAGATTTTGGCTTCTCCTATAGCCCAGAGAGTGTCGGTTAGCTTAATGGCCGGCGGTGCGATGGGATGCGTAACGTCATTTAGGTTCTTGTAATTCATACAGAATCATAGCTGCCCATCTTTCTTAGAGACTAAAACGACCCTGGAATTGTAAGGTGAGTTTGACGGTTCCACAAACCTCTGCTCCTTCATCGCTTGAACTTGTGTTATAATGTGGTGTTGCCTCTGGGCAGATATGCGGTAGGGTATGTTATAAACAGGCACGTCAGTGTTGGGCCAAANACACAGAATCATAGCTGCCCATCTTTCTTAGAGACTAAAACGACCCTGGAATTGTAAGGTGAGTTTGACGGTTCCACAAACCTCTGCTCCTTCATCGCTTGAACTTGCGTTATAATGTGGTGTTGCCTCTGGGCAGATATGCGGTAGGGTATGTTATAAACAGGCACGTCAGTGTTGGGCCAAATCTCGTGTTGAATACTATGCATCTGGCATAGTGATTCGCCTTGGCCGAAGACTTCAGCACGATCGCCCAGTATTTGCCAAAGCTGAGCAAATTCTGGTCCTGCTAGCTGGTGGTTAATTGCCACGTCCATTTATCTCTACTTCAATATGCGAGGCTTCAGGTGGGTTGAATTCTTTGGCTAGTGTTTGTATGTAGACGGGCTTGTGCTTCCCGGTGGTGGTGGACCCCACTTCGCACCCCAGTTCTGGCCTTTCCTGCCTGGCAGGGTCCTTTAATGTTAGTCCCTTGCTGCAGGGTTTCAGGCACACCTGGTGTTCCCCCTTCGCTTGCTCGCCCACAGCCTGCCTGCTTGACTGGACAGTCCCGGTTAAAGTGCAGTTCTGGACAGAACCAGCACTTAGGGAGAGTCGTAATAGGAAGAGGGTACCCTTTCGGTTCGAGCGGCTTCCTGGCTCCTACTGCTGCGTGTTTTGTCTAGAATGGCCTGCGCCCTGAAATTTCACTCAGTCTCATGAGCTCTCTCAACTAATTAATCTATTGACTGCGGCCTGGGAAGCTGGAGAAGGTTTCGTAATTTAGGTAGCAGCATACGCATAATGTTATGTACACAGCTTCCTCGTCCCCTTCAGGGAAAATCCAATAGTACATCTGCACCTTCCTTCGAATTAAAATTTCAGCCTCTTTCTCGACCGTATCGGTTCGACTGTGGAACTCGGTAGTTGAGAGTGCCAATACTTCTTCGCCCGAGAACTGGGTGGCTAGGCGTGAACAAAGTTGCTACCAGGTCTTCGCGTGGTCTTCCCGCAAACTCTGGTAATTGTGGGCTGTCGCTTCCCCAGATGGATGCCATGCTGCGGTAAGTGCCTGGATTATCTGGTTTGTATTCTTCCATACGTCGGCAAATCTCACACCGTTATACTAAGCGCTGTCTCGTGATTCTTTCACATCTGGCCAGCCTATGCATGCATGATGAAACTTCTGCGCACATACAATACATCTTACTGTATTAATTCCCTGCCCAGCGTAGGTAAGCCAGCTGTAGTAGGCAGTCTGGCCGGTCTGACATTCATTACAGCTGTATTCCAGCCCGTCAGTGCAACGGGACTTGTCATTCCACCCCAGACATAGGTAGTGGAATTTGTTCTGGCAAAGTGCGCAACTAATGAAGTTAAACCCTCTCCAGGGCATGTGGGTATATTGCACCTCTCTGTTTGGTTGACAATGGCGGCTTCCATTGCGGTGGCGGTTTCGCTGTGGNAACCCTCTCCAGGGCATGTGGGTATATTGCACCTCTCTGTTTGGTTGACAATGGCGGCTTCCATTGCGGTGGCGGTTTCGCTGTGGTCAGCAAGGAACAAATTGGATTCAGACATCTCGGCTAGTTACAATTGAGCGCCACGGGGTGTTTACAGACTCCCCGAAGTCTACCTGGTTTTCAGTTTGACTCCCGACTAGTTTAACTGTTACGATGTAATGATGCAACGTCATAACCTAGCAACAGATTGACGTGATTTCTTGCACAGAAATAGTTGGAGGGCTGAAAGGTGATATTGGCTACTTTCTATCGGGAGAACTATCTATCTGTAACAGAGAAATACTAATAAGCCTTTTTACTATACAATTTCTCAATAAATTAATACGTAAAATTCAAGCTGTTGTTTACCCATACAGCATACCATTCCCACCTATACTTTAAGAGATATCAAAAGTTTTGTGAAAAAGGAATTTTTCGCGAGTCGGTCGACCGTACCCGGACGTGGAAAGCCATAGCGGCGGCGGGTTGGAGCGAGGGAAGGGAGTGGGGGGTGACTTTATTTAAATAAAAACCTAAACAATAATTTTGTAGTCCACGCGAGAGGAAAAATATAGGTAATTGGAGCGAATATAACTATGCCGAATGAAAAGTCAAAGATTGATTCAGAGTTGCATGTCTATTCGCTGCCGATGCATGCAACACAATTTATAAATATTCCTCAATTATACAGCACTGGTTTTGGAAAATATAATTTATGGTTATGACATAAATTTTATGCATTCTATATTTTTGTCTTATGAATTTAACAGCAAAGCGGTTGCTAATTTTTACACATCTGTTCACATGTTGCGCACAAATACTGAACAGACTGAACTATTCCCACAAAAGATATCGGCAAGAATTATCCAATAAAACGATAAATTTTTGTGTACCATTTATACAAGTTTATTATAGATATTGATGACGTATAATGCATGCTTTTACTGAAAAACCTCAGATACAGCAAGTACGCTATGGTTGTAATAAATAATCAGTAAGGCTCTTCAGTACAGCTAAATGAAAAAAACATGCAGGCTGATGTCGGTTGTGTAACGACAGTTGCCTTTTACTTTTTTCATCACCACCAAATAACAATTTTTTAAATTTATTTTTTATTTGTAAAATATAATGATTGATAGGCCTATTTCAACAGTAAAAACCAAATATAGTTGTTTATTTTTTAGTTTCAAACTCAATCAGATAAAATAGGTAATTTTATTCATGTAAACATTTTTAATTGTTAAGAAAAANTATTTTTTAGTTTCAAACTCAATCAGATAAAATAGGTAATTTTATTCATGTAAACATTTTTAATTGTTAAGAAAAATTTCAAAAATTTTGTTATGTGATATTTATTAGGAAAGTCTAAATTATAAAATACGGTAACAATGTTTGTTTGTTCGGTTTTTGTTTTTGTTATATTTCAATCCCATATTGTTGTGCANTATTTTTTAGTTTCAAACTCAATCAGATAAAATAGGTAATTTTATTCATGTAAACATTTTTAATTGTTAAGAAAAAATTCAAAAATTTTGTTATGTGATATTTATTAGGAAAGTCTAGATTATAAAATACGGTAACAATGTTTGTTTGTTCGGTTTTTGTTTTTGTTATATTTCAATCCCATATTGTTGTGCAAGTATTATGCACTCATAAACTTCAACTATGAAAAACGCTAATGGATTTACTCAAAAGGTTTTTTTTTTCCAATTCATCAGATCCTTTGCAAAACTGTCTGCAAATGGAAATCCACGAGCTTTGTTTTTTGATACGTTTGTGGAATTCTTCGAAGGCATTTTTCCTAAAACTTGGTATGCTTCTCCACATCTTTTATAAAAGGTTCTAAATCTGAAAACATCGTCAAGCCCATGTGGATGTTATCTCACAGCTATGGCAAATAACTGCATGTGTGCATTTGCTGATTGACAGCATAGTACTACAAAGCGGCGACGCAGCGGCACCGGAGATACATGTGCACCGACACTGCTTCATTTCAGCTAGCCAACGATGCTGTTGTGTATCAAGCAGCGGTATTTGTAACAGTACAGAGCGATTCACAGCAACCGAGCTGTGCAGGATTACCTGAGAAGCGACCTTTGTGACATGTCACTTGGCCTTCGCCTGCTCTAACTGGACGTTTTTCTGGTCGATGCAGCATCATTTCAAAGCTAACGTTATTTTAATTTTTTTAGTTTTCATATACCCTATATAAAACAATTTACAGTGTTATTTTTATGCTATAGGGTTGCGTGTTATTACATAATAGTGAATTTCGTTTCAAAAATGCCTAAGACTAGAACGTGTCCGTCAAGAAGTAAGAAGAAAAGTAAAGGCTCTTTACATAATAGAAGGCTTCAAGCAAAGAACATCAAGAAGAGCACATCGATTGAAAGGTATATAGCTATTAAAATTAGATTCCTTGTATTACCATGGCATCCTTTCTACTATGGCAATGTTGGTATAATAAAAATAAATAGACCAGCTCAGTCGTTAATAAACAAAGCTAATCATTATGCCATATACGTACATAAATAGTATACTTCGGAAAGGAAGTTTTTTGTGACCGTAAATATGCTTATAAACAATGTAAACTCTTTTTTTTACCACCTAGAATTGCTTTTTATAACAAATACTGATACACCACATGCTGAAAATCTTGAATCAGTTTTGGCTAATTATTACTCCCGTTCCAATGCTGTTTAGAATACAAAAAAATTTATTTGAAAACAATTAAGTCACCACAAAGACACTCAGCCCATTACCAAAAAAAGTTGCAAATAATGGTGCTTATTGGCTTATAGTAAAATGCTGATTGCTGGAAAACTGGTTTCATGATTGCAGGGAGAACGTTATCACTAATGCCATTTCCACTGCTAATGATGATCATCTTTCTGGAAAAGAACATAAAGAAATTGTACAGACACCAACAAAGGACCACTCTTCTCAGATACCAATTACACCTCATTCATCCCACATTACAGCCTGCAAAAACAACAAAAGGTAAGTAATTTTGTGTTTGTATAGTTGTTATATAATCCACAAGAATCCCTCATTGCAGATGTACCTGGTTAAGTGTCAGAGAAGGCATTGAAACCTTAACTACGCCAGTATAAATAAAGTCAAAATATATATATATATATATATATATATATATATGATTATTCGGCATATACGCAAATAATATACATGTAATTTTATATTACTTACTGTGTGCTTATTACACATCACTGCTATCCACATTATGTAAAGGAAGTATGTTTACGATAATGTTTCAGTCCACATTTTTAGTTACATGGCACATTATGCCACTGGCCGATTTATAAATGGGCGTGTTCTAATATTTATGTCCGTAATTACTGCATGTATTTCATATAATATGCATGACCTGTATGTAAGTTCAGTTTTTAAATACGTTCTAAATATATTGTTCTAGGAATGAGTGTGGGTCTTCAAATGGAATACCTGTTAGTCAAACGAGTAGACCCTCACAGCAAGATGCTCCCCCTCACAAAACCTATTTGAGACGTCCACAAATAAATGTTACACCTCCAAGAGCTCCTACGCCTCCATGTGAAGATTTAATGGAATGGTAAGAGTTTTCTTATGGTGGGAAAGGAAGGTCGAGGAAGAATTAATAATTTCAGAAAAAAATGTCTCCCTATTTAAAATGAAATATGTAACTTATTTACATCGTTCCTGTTAACTTCTTGTTTTGTTTTATTATTCTTAAATTTAAATATTTTTACTGTGCCGAAAAGTTGAAACAATTTTTGTCAGAGTTTGTACTTATGAACATCTTCAGTACTATCAAAAGTAAACGTTACTTGCATAATAACGTTGCATGAATGTAGACACACTTTAAATGTATACTGGACATAGATCACACCATGGTGGTTTTTAAAGTAATTTTCGTCCATAGAGTTTATTTTCGGCGTTTAATGTTGTGCAATCCATTTTTTGCAGTGATGAATATCTTTCCGATCTTCTTGTTGAATCCAGTACCAGTGACCCTTCCAAAGTAGTTCAAATTGAAGGATGCCGAATTGTTGATCTTATGTATTTCACCAGACAGTACGATAAATCGACACAGCATTACAAGAAATGTACAGGAGGACAATACACACTTACACCTGAGAAAAAAAAAGGACTTATCAGCTGCTTCACGTACAAATGTTTTGTGTGTGAAGGAATCAGAAATATTTACACTTATCCTCCTGAAAAGAAAGAACTGAATACTGCATTCACGTGGGGGGCTACAACTGCTGACATTGGACAGACTCAAGCTGAGGAAATGTTTTCTGTTATGAAGATTCCAGTAATGGCCAGACGACACTTCAGCCACCACGAGAAAAAAGTGGAAGAGGCACGTCTCCTATCATTTTAATGTTATATAATGCTACCTCTACCTAGACAAACGTCTGGAAAGAATTCTCGTCCCTATTTTCGGAGAAAGGCTGTACTCCACCGTGAAACCAAATTGCTGTTAAACTCGATGCAGGAAATATTTTTGGACAAATGCAATTAATCTTTAATCAGCCATGATTTAGTATTGTAATATTTGCTTTCATTAAAATTTTTAATTAAATTTTATTTCCTTGCTATAGCACGCATTATTTCAATCATAAGTTTTTTCCTTTCCATTTTACAATTTAAGTGTGAAATCTAACAGGATAATGCTAGGCCACTTTATCTTGCATTTTAAAGTTACAAATATCAAAAAGCGTAGCAACATTAAAAGTGAGCATTTATTAATACTTAGCGTGAATTTTTTCTGTTTTTTTTTTAAAATAAGAAACGTGGTTATAACACCTCAAAATTTGTATACACAAGATGTAAAGACTTTTTTCTTTGAGATATCTTTTCTTGCAGGTATGGAAACAAAAACTTAAACAAAAAATGTCAGCAGCTGTAGAAGAAGAGAAAAGACTGGCATTCGAAAACTGTGACTTGGAGGAAGGGTATCCTTTCATAACGGGCATTGTTGATGGAGCTTGGTGCAAGAGAAGTTATGGTCATGGATATTCTGCAAATGCTGGAACGGTAAGCGTGAATGACATAATAAAGCAAATAAAAGATTTACGTCAACCTTTGCCGGTGTAAAAGGACAACTGTACTTCAGAGAAAATGGTGGGGAAACATGCTGATCTGTCATAATTTCTTGGTGCTTCGATTTTTATACACACTGAATGTCATATTTTTTTAAGTAGTTTGTGGTTTAATCAAAGAGACTAGCGTACCATGCCTTACATAATTATACAAATTTTTTTTAACAGCAGCTTACTCCTTTTATTAGGTAACCATATTGTCTTTACTATTGTTCAGTTCCTACTGTGTGAATTGAATTTTTTACATAGAATAATGGGAAAAAAGGTTTATATTTTGTATAGAAAACTATGTTTTTTATTTTTCATCCCAAATTGACCACTGTTTCATAAGCTGTTTATAGGATTAAAGTAAAAATAGCTGTTGGATGAGTGAGGGAGACAGAATTATCCTGAGGAAACGCTACAAGTTTTCCATATATGGAAGTCCAGCTGTTGCATTTGCGGCGGTAACTACGGGACCACCTCTTTCCCAGGACAAAAATTTTAGAACTATCGAATAATAGTGAGGTTAATTATGGAATCGTTAAATAGTAGTCATTAGGAAAACTAAATTTTTGAATTTGTTAGCGATTATTTGAGATTCAAAGAGCCTGAAAGACATAAAATGACTGAAAATTTATTTTCATTTACTACCTTGCGGATAGCAACTCACTAAGTGACGTCGTATATTAGTCAAGTGTCTACGGGTAATGAACACAGTAGTGTTTCATAATTAATTTTGAAAATTTTTGATGTAATTAAATATATCCAGATACGTAGCAGGGAAGTAGTTTAAAAACTAAATAAAAAATTTTTATCTATAAATACATAGAATTTTCGGTATTCACGTCAAGAATCTCGTGACCCGTAGCTGCCACAATGACTTTGGTCATAGAGGCCACTAATGTCAGGCCCTGAATCTTCAAATAGGTATTATGTATAATGAGACCTTTCTTTGTTCACATGGCTAACTCGTAGGCCTGAAGAGCTAATTTGGACATGACCTAGAGGTGCAGACGTTCAATGGGAGTCCAGCGAGCTTGACCTTTCAGAATGATCCATTACGATACAGCCGCCATTCTAGTTTCCATTGACCTTTGACGTAGTAATTAAATGTTCACTATTCAAAAATCTCGAAAATTACCACTAATAAATGAATAAGTAATTGTCCACAGCAGTTATATCGATGATCATATTTTAACTTTGGTGTGCACTATAATAATATCAGTGATCCTGTTGTTCTCAAAGATGAACTACCTACCCTGATACTGTACAGCTTCCGTTATTTTAAACAATGTATGAATAATGGCGAAAGTCTTTATGAAAATGCCTTATCGCAAGACAACTTGGCATTTTTATCATAAAAACTTACTATTTAGTAGAAAAGTTGTACAAGAGTTTGAAGAAAATTAATAACATTCATTTCGGGGGCTACTAGTTTGAGGACCGCTGCGCTGTCTTAGAAGGGAAAAAAGGTGGAATGCAAAGGGTATTCCTACGCTACTGAGTAAAAAATTTTTATATGTTTAAAATTATTACACTTTGCTTCGAACTGCATGTATAGAGTTAATACGCTGGAGTAATTTTTAAATGATGTTCGAAAATGTTTTTGCATTTTTTATTCTTTCAATTAATTGCATTATTGACAAGANATTTAAGTGTATATAAAAATAATTATAAATAACATAAAATAAATAAATATTTTTTTGTTTCTATTTTGGGAATTACATAGGGAAGAGTTCAAATTTTGTTTCAATCATTCAAACATTTGACTGTGATGTTCACAATCAGTATATACAGCCATTTTATCGAGATAGTACAGCTAGAGCAACATAAATGCATGTTTTCTATTTCTTTAATTTATTAACCTGTGGCCGATTACACTGCATCGTAATACCCTCGATTGGAAGTAGTGTTATTCACTGCTGCTGATGTTCTTTTTACACAATGACAGAAATGTGTGAACTACTGTAAAGTAAATCAAGCGTTGAAGCTGGTTAATGATGCCAAAACAAGGTTGAAACAGTCTGTTGTGAATAAAATTTTTATTATGTAGTCCTTTGTCTGCTTTTCCCTTGTTGTTCTGTAAAGCTTTCATCTTTTCCTTCGTGCATATTTCATTTTTATGTTGGTGACACTTTTATTACATATGACTAGTACTTTCCTTTCAAATGCAAATTTCATGCTGATGGTACATGCGT
The DNA here is from genome assembly GCA_002778355.1 of Clitarchus hookeri. Classification (NCBI taxonomy): domain Eukaryota; kingdom Metazoa; phylum Arthropoda; class Insecta; order Phasmatodea; family Phasmatidae; genus Clitarchus; species Clitarchus hookeri. Next base: position 4,815 of record NQII01003167.1, on the reverse strand, counting down.
GGTCATTTAATTGAACTCGTACAAACACACGTTCACGATGAAATCACAAATAATGTGGTTGTGTCAAAGTCTGTAAAGTTCCCGTCAGAGTATTGTTAATGTCAAAATCTGCCGTATGGTTCAAATTAATCATTTACCAGACACGCACATCAATCATTTTTGTAAAGCCTGGAGAAAAGAATGTGTTGGAGATTTTCAATACATACTACACTACACATGCATAAAATTTTATAAAAAAAATCGGACTTTGGTTGGCTTGAAATTGAAGTTTGGATCTGGAAAAATAGCAACTAACCTCGTAGCCTTTTTTTTGGTTCTGTGACCATATTTTATTAGTTATACTCACTTTGGATGTAGTAGATTTATCTATTAGTATGCTGACACAGTTGCCTTTTTTTTGGCAATCATTTCTGTTCGCCCAACCGGGATATGACTGAGTAAGCCACTACTAAAACTGATACCAAACCGGAGTGAAATTATAAACACGTACATCGGAGTTGAACAGCAAACAAGTACGTCGCAATTTTGTAACAGCTACTCTTATTTATAAACAAACATCAAAATCAAAATCGGGAGTTGTATTGTCAATTTTAATTTATTAGTAGTTTATTGAAATAAATAGTAATATTTATAACAATAGCAAAAATCATAGTCGACATATTATAATTAGTGTACGGAAAACGATATTGTAACAGTGATGTTTTCATGTTTATCGCTCATCCTTTGTTCCATACGTCAACCAATTGCCTGACCGGATCGAGTGCTGGCCACACACCATCCGCTATCCTAGTTTACTCTACATACGCCTATGTTTGCGCTTTGATGACTGTCAAAAACTCTAGTCTAAAAGGGCATCTGCCGTAGGTCGGCCTATTTTTCCGTGTTTGCTTTGTGTTGCCTCGAATGGTGAGTCCAGTACCAATCCGTGTGACATGAAATAGTTATTTGAACAGAGTGAGTATTTTTTGTATAGCCATAATGGACTTCAAATGACTGCATTTGACATACTACAGGTGATACGATTGAAAAACATATGCATCAGTGCAAGATGAAAGTATTAAAAAAAAAAAAACATATATTCTAATCCGTTAAAGCCACATTTAAACCACTCCGTAATTTAACTATATCATGCTATTTAGTTTATATTGTAATGTCACTTATGAGAGTCTTAATGATGTCAAACATTATTTCTTAATTACTTTATCGTTAGAACACATTTTGGCATGTAAGTGTTTCCTAAGTTAGGCTATAACTTATTTATTTTACCATTATTATTTTCTTAACATAACTGCATACTTGACAACCAAAAATATTAACATTTACTTGTGATGATATCTGGTTTTATATTATATACATCAATGTTGTCAAAACAGATCCTACACATTATTTGATAGACGCAGTCCCGCTGTGCCAATAAGCTCTCAAATGTGTTTAAAAATAAGTTACCAATGCAGCCAACATGAATTTATGAGTTTTAATATTCACATACTTCGCAGCTATACTGTCCTTTTTTGTAGCTAAGATACTTGGAGACTAGACAAATTCATGATATTGCATCATGTTTATACATTTTTTTTCAGTAAATATTGGGGTTTGTGTCTGCCGCCTGAAGGAACGGGGTCATGGCCCGCTAGTTGGTAACCTTCGTAAGTTCAGCTATTGGAACGCAGTGGGCAGCTGTTGTGTTTCCGAGGTATTGGTAGCACATCCATACCAGAGGTCTGCAGCCATCATTATTATAGCCTGTGGAAAACATCAGAGGCTTCCTTTGCTGGGTGGATAGACTGCCCGCGTCTTCTAGAGGCAGGGGTACTAAATAAGGGCGACACGCCCATCGGCGTCCTGCTTTTGCCCCGGCAATTTCCTGTTCTTAGTTTCATTTCCTCGGCGTCCTGTATTTTGTTCGCTAGGTAATTGAAGATGTAGATGAACGTATCCAATGAACAGCCAAAAGGCCCTCTGGGCAATGGGCTGGTAGAATCATGTGGAGTACACCAGGCTGGCCTCGATGAAGGAGAATAACAGTAATTAGTTAACATCCTAGTTCTGGGTTTCCTTCATTAATTGAATTATAGAGGCATTGCCTCGGTACCTATAGTGTAATTCTGCTCGTTAGACGATTCACTCGTATTCCGTTAGCATGGTCGCAGTGCCCTCTTTATTCGTTCACTCCCTGAACTAACGTGTGTGTTGGCTTGGAAATTTTGTTAGAGAAATCTAAAAAAAAGTATTTTGTAGCTAAAACTTATTTTGTGCGACATTAAGTCTAGTTCTGTGTTCCTTACACAAGGACGTTTGTAAATGATTAAATTTTAAATTTTCTACATTAAAAATAAATGTAATTTTTTATAAGATATAAGAATTTATTGTCTTTCATTTTTACTTTGCTCATGCGTATTGGATTATTTTCCTGATGGCTACTTGCCAACTTGAACGTACCTCCCGTTGAAGACCTGCAGAAGTCTGTGAGTACTCATGCTAACATGTCCTAGTTGGGTTTGATTCATTCCTCGCATTGTAATTGAATGTTTAGTACACTAACTCCGGGCTACATTCCCCAATCGGGTGTTGCCCTAAGCAACCCCAAATACTATTTTTTACTAAGGCAATTAATTCACTACCTGTTTAAAATAAAAATGTTAAGTTAAAAAAAGCAACATTATTTTCTAATTTTTTACATTATTATGCAGTTACTGACCCATTTATAAGTATTTCAAAAAATACACTAATGCAGTTTGACCATAAACAAGGGTACTTCGCCAACAGCGTCATATTACCAATTTAAAACTTTGGGTAAATAATTGTGTTGTTACAGTATAGTATTAGTATTGGTTTTAAAAAACTTAGCTTAATCAGCTTTGATTACAATTTGTGAAGTCAAAGGAAATAAATACTGAAAAGTCTCGTAAAATAATAAACAAGGCCGTGGGCCACAACTGCCTGAATGTGTATTGTTTGACGGATAGCTCATCGCTTCCCGCTACGGACAATCTCAATGCTTTCCTTTCTGAAGTATGAGTTGTGACACCGACAAGGATGGGAATGCAGGTAAGTGTGGTACGAATGAATAAAAGCTATTTGGGTTGTCCCCAGGGGTTAAGCTGGATTTTTCCTCTAACCCCCTTCCCCCCTCTACCAACCATTTATAGTAGTTGGCTTTCCGTTATAATCTACCGGCAGGCAAAAAAATGGGGGCATGTTTTGCTGTCGCCATCTCTTGTCGGAAGGCTGAACTAGCTTAAGAAATTTTCCAGCTTCACTTCCAAACCTCGACAACAGGAGCTACACTAACGAATTCTACCTGTGACCACTCGTGGGTCCCTTGGCCTTAAGTAAACATAAATAAGGGTAAGAGGTTGCTCCAGTTTATGGTGTCCTGGGATCAATGGCACAAGGAGTAAGTTTTTTGGATTGGGACAGGTCTGGGGACCTTTTTTATTGTCAGCACTGGTCTAATGAAAGGCAGTCGCAGTGGCTTTTATTTTTTTGTCAGCACTGGCCTAATGTAAGGCAGTCGCAATGGCTTTTATATAGTTTTGGGCAGACTTGGGTCCCCCTTTTGGAAGTGTGTATGCTGATCCCAGTGAGGAACCAGAGGAACGAGCAGCCCACAAGGAATCATCAATGGCATAGGTTGAAAATACACCCTCAACCACAAATGATAACAACATGTAAGTAATTGAAAAGTTAAATGTATGATTGTCTTGCAGCATCCCAGAATCTTGTCGCTCTTCTTTAACAGATGAAGTGAATATTTTTGTTATGAGTTAATTATTACATTATAAATGTAANGGAAATACACCGTCAACCACAAATGATAACAACATGTAAGTAATTGAAAAGTTAAATGTATGATTGTCTTGCAGCATCCCAGAATCTTGTCGCTCTTCTTTAACAGATGAAGTGAATATTTTTGTTATGAGTTAATTATTACATTATAAATGTAAATTGTTGTCAAGGAGCACAGGCACAGTGGTCTACAGAGTAGCCACATACAAGATAGGTTTCGCTTTGGGAAATATTTCTTCAAAATCTCTCCCAAACCGAGGGGGGTAATAAAATGAAGCAATATATTAAGTATCGGAATACACGGTTCATTTTTCTTTCATTTAGCGGGGCTTTGTAAAATATTATCTGGATTCAAAATTAAAGCCGTGGTAGTTTGTTTATCTGGCATCCGGTTCCCGTTTCACGAAATCTTAGTTTCTGTTACGCGTCAGCATTAGTGATAGAAGCTTTCCGAACTGTGTCAACAGTTTTTGTTCTAGAAGGTTTGATTATCTTTTACTACGACGCAGTTTGGATGGCGTGGGAAGAGCGTGCGTGACGACACACGCTATGCCCATATTTGGTTGTGTTTGATGCTCTGAAGAGAGGGGGTGGATAGACACGCTGCGACAAATACTCGAGGGCCTATCGCCGTTGAGCAGTCGACACCCAGTGCTCGAGCAGTCTACACCCAGTGCTCGAGCAGTCTACACCCAGTGCTCGNGTGGGCCTATCGCCGTTGAGCAGTCGACACCCAGTGCTCGAGCAGTCGACACCCAGTGCTCGAGCAGTCTACACCCAGTGCTCGAGCAGTCTTTTTAGCGGGGCTTTGTAAAATATTATCTGGATTCAAAATTAAAGCCGTGGTAGTTTGTTTATCTGGCATCCGGTTGCCGTTTCACGAAATCTTAGTTTCTGTTACGCGTCAGCATTAGTGATAGAAGCTTTCCGAACTGTGTCAACAGTTTTTGCTCTAGAAGGTTTGATTATCTTTTACTACGACGCAGTTTGGATGGCGTGGGAAGAGCGTGCGTGACGACACACGCT
>NQII01003166.1:253010-284657 GCA_002778355.1 Clitarchus hookeri | reverse complement strand
GTAAAATACGTTAAAATACGAAATTGTGATCTGAGTGAAATACTTAATTTCTTAATATTCACTGAAACTTAGGAAGAGGTAGCCATAAGATTACAAAATTAAAGAAATACTCTTCGGTACTGTTAAATTTTCACATACAGCTTATAATTACATTTTAAATGAATCTCTTTATTTGGTTTTCCTGTGATTAAAAAATTATTGCTGATATAAATTTAGATATTACATGATAAAAATTCAGAATGTAGCTTCGTTGGTTTGGAAATAGGCTGTTAAAGATATCATGTAATGACGCATAATTGGCGTAATGAATGTTTGAGGAGTTTCGTTCAACTCAGCGCAGCATATTTTCAGACGTGTAATGCATGTGATATTTATAACAGTACATAATTGAAATATATGGTATTATAGGAGGGGGGCCTTATCACCTTTCGTATATGAATAGGCTATATCATCTATACATACCTCTAATCGGTTATACGAATTTTAATCATAAATTAATGTATTTTCATTATAATTTCAGAGAGGGAAAACTAACGAAGACAGTAAATATAGCCATTAAAAATCACTAAACTATTAAAAACATCATTTTTTCAAAATATTAATGACAAATTATTTGTAATTATTAGAACATTTTGACTCACATATTTTATTTACACGTGGCGTGAAATGGCAATTCCGAATATTTTTTATAGTAAAGCAATTTTTTTTCCCCCAGGCCATTTAATGGGAAGAAAGTAACATGACATTTAACAGTTTTAAAGCTTCTCTCATCTAATAAGATAATAGAGTATAACAATTTTTAAGTGAGAGACTTTCCAATAAACACAAGTAAAAGCCACTTCCTTCACTGAAATTAAATACTTATTCATTACTGATATTTTGCTTCATAAATTGCAGTTAGCATAAATATCAAGTGGTTTTTGTTATTAAGAGTTTAAATACACTCAATTGAGATATATTTTCGTCAAAACAGATCTAACGTGTGGACCGAAATAGTGTTGGTCATAAGGGCGCTGGTCAGCAAGAAAATTCATTATTTTATATTTCTGCGAAATACTGTTCAACTTGTAGACATTACTTGGTTTACTTTAAGGTTTTGTCAAATGTTTTTTCGAGTGTTGTGCTAAAGAATGTAAATAGATGCATACATTACCGACTAACATTTCTCTTCTACGTGATTTAAATTGATGTTTATTATGACACGAATTTGAATTCTTTCTGTATTAATGTTCGCCAAAGGGAAAAACAACACTTTGTTTCAACTTATTTTTAGTGGCATGTAGTGTAACTTTTTATATAATTTTTATTGTATGTATGTGTTTTTAGGATAGATAACACAGTTGTACAATTTAATGTTTGTTACACATTGATATAGGCAACGAGGTTAGGTGTAAGAGAATGCGAAACCCTTAACTCCGCCATCAATAAATATATAATAATAATAATAATAACAATAACTTACAAGTACTGTTTCTTCGCAAAAAAAATATATTTTTTAGACAGCATATTTTTTGCATAATTTCATGTCAAAATCATAATTTATTGTTTTAGAGACGTGTAAATAATAAAAACAGAAATGTGATAATTCACAGTGAAATAAGATACCATAAGTTACTTCAAAAAATCTTTAAACTGATGCTCCAAAATATTTTTGCAATTTTTAAAATTCCTAAAATAAGCAAATCTTTACATTTTTTTAGATTTGTAGCAGTCTAGAAATTTTGTAAAATATATTTTGCTATGAATACCTTGAAATGAATTAAGATGTGACCTTTCAATCACTCTTGCATTTTGTTTGTAGGTTCCGNCCTGCATTTTGTTTGTAGGTTCCAAACACACTAAATTTATGATTTTGCCATGCTATGGAGCAAAAAATATGCGGCCTAAATTATTTTATGTAAGGAGATAGAACTTAAAGGTAATTTCTACAAGTTGAACTTTATTTCGTACAAATATAATAAAATGAATTATGTTAATGACCAGCAGTTTTAACGCCTCTCCTAAACAGTGCGCAGTTACTTCTGTAAAATCAACTCATAGTTTACCCATATTTTGTAAACTGATAGCAAAAATCTTTGCATTCCAAAGTTCCATTCAGCTGTGCAGAGTGTATTCGCTATTGGTAAAATTATAATAGTCGGGAACCGCCACTGTGTAATAAGTTACGTATAGTTCATTCACGCTTACTTCACACTTACTGAAGCCCTACTGAAGTTCTACTTCCATGATATTCCTCCGCCTCGTGCAAACTTAGCTTAACAAAGTCTAGAAAATAACACGAAAGGACAACGCACCGGATTCGTGCGCACTTAATTGTATAAGGTTTTGGATGAGAACTATTTCTTACTAGGTGCTACCAAAACACACGTTTTCTCACTGTTGTTATTTATTTATATTATAAATGAAATATAATTATTTGTAAATAAATTATAGGTAAAACTTCCATTTAAACAAAAACATATTATACTTTTAAGATAACAGATTTATAAAACGCTTGTGATACATGGTATGTTAAGTAAATAAATAAATGCGTAAAACTGAGGGTGATTTTTCGAAGGTTTGAATCAAAAAGTGTGAAGAAACCGCGAATAGACTATAACACTTCTCGCCATGTGGTGTTGCCACCGAACAAAAGGAACTGTCTCTACACGTTGTCGCGAAAGAGCGTCGGCTGAATGTGCAGCCCTATGGACAGATCATTCGCTTCACTCGAGTTATACACGCTGGGTGAGGGCTTTTCTTCAAACTGCCCAGCGGAAAAGCGTTCTATGACCTACAGTGCCTACTACTGTATTTCGCCCTAACTTCCCAGGCCGGGTTCGAACTGACATTTTACTAAAAGGTCGCGTGGTCCGAATAAGTCGACCAAAATAATGACGTAATTTGTATTTTAGTATTTAGTTTTGGTATTTGGCGAAACTTTCTAAAATACTAAATTACCAAAACGCAACCATCACTGAACAAGTAAGTATCGACGCCGTCCAAATTGACCCTCGCTGTAAAAATAAATACGTACAAAGCCTTCTGTATAGGAAAGAAAATCATTTCTTTGAGGCTATTTTGTTTACAGTAACAAAATCTTGCTTTAATTCAAAGAGAAAATTTGAAAACAACTTACGTTTGGTGTTATTAAATGTTTTTTAAATACATTTTTTGAAGTTACAATAGTATGTTTCTAGTTAAAAATAAAGAATTCCTTAGATCTTGTTTTTTATAGAAAATTAATATTTCTCACTGCCAAAGGAAAGTGCTAAGTGATATTAAAACCCTTTTTAGAGCCTTATAGTTTTATAAACTTGACGAAACCTTGAACGAAACTTACTAGATGCTAAGTTAACAAGTAACGAATTCCTTAGATATTAGAAAAAATGGGTTAACCTTTTAAATACAGGAAGGACTTCACCGCAAAGAATGCTGTCGAACATTTTAACGACAATGCAAGGTTGTCACTGTCAGTAATATATAGATCAAACAAAGTTTTTGTTTGCAGCGAACCTACTCTGCAATGGTTCACATTCAATCATAACTTTGTTTGCGGCAATATATCATGATTTGCAGCAAATAAAGTTGTTTTTAATTAGAGTGTAAATGCTAAAATAATAATATTCCAAATAATTAATTCATACACAGCATGAGTCATTTCATGGCAATAATAAGTCTGCATGTTTTCATGTCTGTCGTTAATAAATTACTTATGTATTTCTAAAATAAATACTCGTACGAACATGAACTACCGCGTATATCAATTCACACTTTCATAAATGGCCTGACCTGCTCTTGTGGTATAACGTACAGTATTTTATATTCGCTTTCATGAAACAGTTAACGTTGGGACTAATGCTTTGCGCATATTGAATGGTGATCTTATATCGAGAATTGCTCAGGAGAAGAAAATCAAATATATTTAGCGTAATATTCTGTTCGTTGTCACTAATATTCATTCTTTTTCCACTATATATATATATATATATATATATTTATATATATATATATATATATATATAACAGTACTATTCTAAAAATCTAGCATAAAACTCTACAATAATGTTTTGTGTTTTTTAAACAAACCAATCATAACTTTTAGCAAGTATAAGGCCATGATAATCCATATGACAATTACCATCTAAGTTAACAATAATACATATTAGTACTTTTCTCAAAAATCTTGTACTTGCAAGAACACTAAAAATATTGCCGATGACAATCTATGAAGAAAAAAAAGAAGAATGCTAAAATATGTACTATATATATATACATATATTTTTTTTCTTCATAGATTGTCATCGGCAATATTTTGAGTGTTCTTGCAAGTACAAGATTTTTGAGAAAAGTATTAATATGTACTATTGTTAGCTTAGATGGTAATTGTCATACTGATTATCATGGCCTTATACTTGCTAAAAGTTATGATTGGTTTGTTTAAAAAACACAAAACATTAGTGAAGAGTTTTATGCTAGATATTAAAAATAATACTGTAATATCATCAGAGCTAAACATAAAGGCGGCCAGCCAAATGGCGCTTTAACTACGATGCAGTAGGATTGATATAAAGGTTCTCTGACTAAACTGTCTCAAATATGTTTACCTTTAAAAATATAAAACCTCCAGAGGAGGACAGAATTATAATTTCAAGATATCACGAATGTTTTTTGAATATTATTTTAAAAACTCCAACCTCGTCAAGAACCATTTTTTCAGACAATAGTGTTTTAAAACACACTACCCAGACATTTGCAAGACTACGACATAGGCTGTTCACGGTTAATGAGCACTTTTGCAATCTCCCGCATGAGACACACTTTCCTCCTCAATATATATATATCCTTCTGCCATACGTAAAATGTACATTGCCACGGGCATAATGACTTCATTCATGTATGAGTCAAGTGGAAACGTGAAACTGTTCAGAACCTAAATTTGTTTCTAATAGACCTATCAATTGCTCGCGAAAAGATTTCAGAACTGTTTGCACTCCAAAACACTAAAGCATAGACCCACTTTAGTGATTGTATGATTTTAACTGTCACGCATTTCAGGCGTCTGCCCGCGAATCACGGCCATTCAAGTGTTGGAGTTACCTGATTCTGATTGGCCCGGTCAGGTAAGGAAATGTCTCCCGACAAAGACACGTGGCCAATAACCAAAGAAAAAGTTCAAGCATGCCATAGTACATTGTAGTCTAGCTTTCGCGTAAATCTTTTCGCGAAAAACAAGTGACTCTGCTAATATGCCGTTTCGTATTCTAATTTGTATTAACCACCTAACATACATATTAATTTTTCGGTTCGGGTGTTTTAAAAAAGGAAATCTGTGTAGTGAAAAGTACAGACTAATTTCTAGAGATGACGGAAAATCGCGAAAATGTTTTGAGCCAACANACCTGATTCTGATTGGCCCGGTCAGGTAAGGAAATGTCTCCCGACAAAGACACGTGGCCAATAACCAAAGAAAAAGTGCAAGCATGCCATAGTACATTGTAGTCTAGCTTTCGCGTAAATCTTTTCGCGAAAAACAAGTGACTCTGCTAATATGCCGTTTCGTATTCTAATTTGTATTAACCACCTAACATACATATTAATTTTTCGGTTCGCGTGTTTTAAAAAAGGAAATCTGTGTAGTGAAAAGTACAGACAAATTTCTAGAGATGACGGAAAATCGCGAAAATGTTTTGAGCCAACATACCTTCTATAACACTCCAACAAGTTCATTCTTTCATGATTGGATGAACAAGGTTTTGACTAAGTTGTTTGCAGGCCAATGACGAACGTTCTGCCTTATAGCATCGGAATCCTTATTGGCCCAGTGAAATGGGGTAGCAGCTTCATACATGCATGACAGCCGACAAAGAAAGAAAACTGTTCGACATGTATACAGTACGTCGAATCCTAGCAACTGTCAACTTTTCCAGCTATAAACCATCATCTTTAATAATTTATTACAAAAATTAACACTTTATAACTAGAGACCTGAAAAATTCGCGAGTTCAATGACCTGTAGGCTAGACTCTACAGTATTATTTAAAAATACGCTGATATTAACTGCATATTGGTTGTCTGTTGTCTCGGTGTAAGGTGATGATTGGGCCACCGCTCTCCAGGAGGTGTGTAACACCGTGTGGACCAATAACTTAAGTTTTATGAACACACGTGTTTTGAATTCTAGCTTGTCTCAAAATGAATCCGCGAATTTTTCATGTCTCAATTTATAACAAATGGTAAGGTTTTCAGCAGATCAACGGTGCAACAAGCCGTCAGTTATAAAATAGCTGGTGTGCCAGCAGCAAACAACCGCATTGCCCAGGGAAAGACGCTCTCTGCATTGGCGCTAGATTCTAGCCTTGCACAGCACTGGACACGATGTCACCTGTTCTGCAACATGTCCGACTTGACCGAGTATTCTCGGGATAGTATGTTGAGGGGCTGAAGCAGGAAAAAAATTGCTTAATCACTACGTTCCATAAATGTGAACGTTACAATCGCAACTACACTTCAGACTTGGAATTATTTTTCTTGCTTCGCTGACAACTTAACAGGGAGCCTGCCTCTCAAGAGTGCAGTGTAGCAGAGTATGCAGGTAACGAGCAGTGATTTTTTTTTTTTCAAATGTTTCTTTTAATAGTGCTCACTTTACCGTGAATAGCCTATGGGAGTCTGTACTGGTCTTTGCTACACAATTTAAAAAAATTATAGGGACCCTCTGAAAAAAAAAATGTTTTGTGGCCGGCAAAAATCATTTTGTTGGTATTCACATGCCAAATTTTTTGGACAACATAATTTTTTTTTGTTAGCACAAAACTTTTGTGGCCAGTAAAATTTTATTTTGTGATGTCTACAAAAATGTTTTTGGTTTTCACCACAAAAAAATATTGGCAAGATACAATCAAAACACTTTGTATGCACTTACATACATAAATATATATATATATATATATATATTTCATTTCCCAGCTGCAAGTTTTAAAGGCACAACCTGGCGAGAACGTTGTGCGCCAGTTCAGAGTCTTGCGCGTAGTGGCGATGGCACACTTGATGCGCGTGTTAGTGTAGCCCTTATCGCTCCCGCTCTGCTGATCCTCAAACAAAAAAAAAACTCCAGGTGGACGACCGCCTTAAAACTGCCAATAGCAAATTGTTTTCTAGATTTTGAGGATATTTTATGATTTTTCGGCATGGTATTAGCTGTAAACTGATAAACCAATCGATTTGAAAAATACCAGTTTTCGTGATTTTTGGGGTAAATATGATTTGTATAAATTNTGTAAACTGATAAACCAATCGATTTGAAAAATACCAGTTTTCGTGATTTTTGGGGTAAATATGATTTGTATAAATTCAGAAGTGTTTTAAATAAAATTTGTTTTCAGCTCAATGATTTTTTTTTTTCAAGTGACGGGAGAATTATCTTGCAATTTCTTTGGGATCCGTATTTCGGTTCACCTGCAGTAAAGGTTTATCTTCTAAATACTTATACTTTAAATGTCATCATAAATGTCCAAGAGAATATTTCTGACATTTTGATATCTGCTGTAGGCTAACGTACTAATTTTGCTCAGTTTCGACATTTTTTTGAAAAATTGTAACTTATATTAAAATTACTATAATACTTTACATTTTTATGAAAGTAGTTTTCCGCCACATAAATAAACATATTTTTCAAGCATTTATTTTGCATTATTAAATATATATAATATGCTAAAAATGTAAAAACCATTTTTCATGCGTTGNTTTTTTCAAGCATTTATTTTGCATTATTAAATATATATAATATGCTAAAAATGTAAAAACCATTTTTCATGCGTTGGACGTCCGTGATAGACGTGTTTGGCTTAGCGGTTGGAGTTGAGCGGTTTTTGCTAGTGGCTCGCAGTTCCCGCAGATCCCACAGCATCCCCCCCCTCCAAATTCATTCACTACACTTTCATCTGTTGGGGCGGCCTCTTTGCGGGCAGGTTATGAGCTTCGCTGGCTCGGTTATGACACTAGCGGCACCCGCTCCGTCACATTTGCCTCCGACAAAGACCAACTTTGCCCCCTCTTACCCTTCTCTGCTCTTCGGACCGTCCCTTCAAATAACTTTTTTTTTTCGCACCGCCAGTCGAAATATTTTCCAGAGTTGTGAGAGCGGTTTTGAGTAGGTAGGGGGAGGGGGGTGAGGCCTTCAGAAACACTCCCACACTCGCGGCTTTTGCGAGAATGGACCGGATCCCCCCTTCTTTGTGTCGGTGCGAAGGTGAGGGACGAGATACCTTACTGCCCCCCACCCCCGAGGGGTTCGCAAGCTGTGATGGATTTGATCGTACCAACTCCCCTCACAGAACACGTGAAAGAGATGTTATGATCCGTGGTACATCCTAGAACCACAACACCACTCTGTTCGGGAAACTAAAATTCTTGTTTCCTGAAACGCAAGTTCCTAACGTTCAGTCTCGTGTCAGATAGGAAACTTTCGTAGCCGAAGAAATCAACAGGAATAAAATCCAAGCAACATTATTCAGTTCGGTGTTCCATATTCTAGTATTTTACTACAAATTGACAACATATGGAATTNTAAAATCCAAGCAACATTATTCAGTTCGGTGTTCCATATTCTAGTATTTTACTACAAATTGACAACATATGGAATTCAAGAACAAGAGAAGATTCATAAACGAATTAATAACCGAGTCCATGTCCGCCCAAAGGAAGATGAAAGTATGAGCGATCTCTCCTTGGGTACATTTAGTACAGGTCCCACAAAATGTAATTAAATCAAATACCCTTATGTTTTGCTATTTGAAGATTATTAAAAAACTTACAAAATACTGCTGATTTCAGTCAATCGTTGTTTATCAAATGCTGTTTTCTGTCCATATCGTTGTAAGTGCTGCCTTGTATTTCTCCAATAGTTTTATTTGTTAGGGTGCATACAGCACGTTTGACATTGCAGTTCGAAAAACGGCAGCAGTTCATCTAGTTTTTATTATACAATCGACGTCAATTTTTTCATCACAAGTTAGAAGGACCCAGAGTCTGTTGTTTGTCGCGGTCTCGAAAACCTCTTGGCGGACGTGGTTACGACTACAATCCTAAATGGTAGATGTATTATTAGATTAACGTGTGTAGACAAATTTTCTATGGTTACCATGATAAATTATATTTGCATAAAATAGCTTTACAGCACGATCCTGTGCATTGTAATGCTCTGGACAATTTTTATCAGAACATACAATACTCAAAATTGTTTTGCACTGATTGTAATTGGTCGCACATTAAGGACGTTCTTTGGGGCAGCAGGAGCACAACAAACAAACATTCCGCACAGACAGTGTCTATTTTCATCCCGTACTTTCTCTTTGGCCATGAGCAACCTAGTAACTAAGAAGTCCCGGTGGTGCAAAACTTTTTTTTGAGATGTACACATTCTTCTTCTCTTCGAGTTTGGCTTACTGTGGACCGCGAGAAACAGTTTTTTTTCTTTTCCTTCCTAAATTTCTCCATTATTTCGCTGCGGTTTNGAAACTTAGTAACTAAGAAGTCCCGGTGGTGCGAAACTTTTTTTTGAGATGTACACATTCTTCTTCTCTTCAAGTTTGGCTTACTGTGGACCGCGAGAAACAGTTTTTTTTCTTTTCCTTCCTGAATTTCTCCATTATTTCGCTGCGGTTTTTTCCCTTCTTTCAAGCGGGAACTATTTCCTGAGCAAATGTAGGAACGCTACAATGAACAGTCGTGTGTTAACTGATTGAAGGATATTTAGGTCAGCTGTGACCCATGCCTTTTTGGAAATAAAAATGTGAAATTATTTTGTAGAAAAAGCAGTGAGTCGAAGACGGACGGGAAAGCTCCGATGTATCTAGAATGTTCTCGTGCACTGCAGGAAATTGTAAGACTGGAGTGGAGAGATTTGGGTGGCTCTTAGCATTCCTCTTCCTCGGGCATAAACGCAAGAACTATACAACATTTAAGTTGAGTACTGCCAGAATAGTGGGTGCGTTTCACTTCTTCCGCGTGTGTCATCCCTGTGAAATTCTCCTCCCCCTTTTTTTTGCAGTGATACCCAGCTACCGCATCGTCCAGACGGCTAACCGCTCACGCGTTAAATCCCCTCCGCTAGAGACCAAGTGTGCACATGTACTGGCTTGGAAATCGTCCTTACTTGTAGTCGATACACACACACAGAGTGTGACCGGTGGGCGGGTATCGTCGCACATCTTCGCCATATGCCGCTGAATGCGGCCGCGTCCCCTGTGCGTGCCCGGCACGGGGGCGAAGCTACGTGGAAGAGCGGCCTAAGAGAGCCGATTGACATGGGGAAAAAAGCGCATACTTAAATGTGAACATCGTCTGCATCTGCATTGCTTTCCGCAGTATGCATGGGAAATTGGTCCGGTGTTATTTTCGCAGTGAAAATGTGGTTTTAAAATTATAAGGTATTCCTTATTTATAAATTTTAAATTTTAACGATAGCGCTTATAAACTCAAGATTTTGAATTATTTTGTTTGTTTTATTGTGATATCTGCGCAGCTGTATCTGTTTCTAAGTTACCTTTCAGTTTTAAAAGAAATTTTTTGACAAATCATATAAATATTGAAATTGGGTTTTAATTTTATACTAATTAAATTATTAAAAATTATCCCTGTTGGTAAAATATATTTCACGAATCAAAACATTTGTTTTTGCTTGTTTTTTTTTCGAAACAAAGTTATTACTTTTTGACATGAGTTTTCCTTAACATCTGTGTTTCAAAAAATCAAGAAGCAAGCCGAACAGAGTTCGAATCTTGGTGGACACCAACCCGAAATTTATGTGGGAATNAATCTGTGGGTTTTTCCAGGGCGATCCCTCTTCTAATATCACTGTGTTCAATAGCTTCTTCATTTTAAAGTCCCGCTTCACCTCTTACCATAGTATGAGGATCGCTCAATCATAGAAAATAAGGAGCGCCTTCAGTTCGTTAAGCGGCAACAACCTCATTCAAAATAATTTTCTGCTGAAATAGATATTCCTATCAATTACATTTTTTAATATTCTTCATTATTTACTAAAATATTGTAGTTTCCGACGTTTTAAAGTTTTAAATAATTTCTCGCTTTGATACATAATATTACACATGAATTAATTATATTCTATAAAATTTAAGTCATACTGCGAATATAAAAAGCAATAATAAAACCCCGAACATCAGATTTTATATCACATATACAGAATCCCAGATTGAATCAGCTGACTGAATTATAGTTCTTCTTTTAGTATTGATACACAGGCACAGTGTGTTATAAATGACCGTTATTTGTGGTGTGTATTAAAATATTAAATAATATTGTTACAGTAATAGACACTGTAATCATTTTGGGTTTACCTATACATTTTCTTGAAGCGTTCTGTCAATTCTAAATACTGCGAATTTAAAAATAAGTCAAATGTCTTCTCACAGCCAACGACTACTGTTCACATCATAGTGACAGAGAACTAAAAAATTCATGCTAGATTTTCGAAAAAAAATTTACTTCATTGTTTTATATTATTTTTAATACACTAACTCACCTGAAAACCTGTGTTAATTTACGTAAGTTTGGAAAAGGAAACGTATTTTCATAATAAATTTTAGACATCCACTAGCGGCAAAGCTTCTACACGAGCACATCCATACATAAACGAGTGTTTGGTAAAAAAAATCCACCCGAAGTAGGTAGTTAAAACCGTCAAACGTTGAAAAATGACCGTATGCAAAATGTTGCTTCTTACGTATGAGTTATGAAGGCTTATCTTCAAGAGATGTTGTCAATATTCAAAACTTGTGTACTAAACCTGAAGACATAATAAAACGTGGGATGTGTATGGAAAGGCAATTCTTGTTATAGCATATCAGGCTGTTTGGGAAAAAAATTTAATTTTCATACCTCATACAATTACTGAGTGTTGGAATGGAATCAATATATCTGCATCTTTGAAAACAGTTTCCGTCTTCTGCGCCCAAATCTTTGCCAATGATTTACAAAGCTTTAAACCACGTCCTCCAAAGAAAAGTGGCTCCTATGAGTCAAAGGGTGCCGCAGAAGGCATTTTCTGCACTATTCTGATTTTCCTGAAAACATTATCCTTTAGAAAGTGACTTACACTTTAAATCTGAAAGAATGAGAATTGAGTCAGGTCAGTGAAAACCAGCGAAAATTGAGCGACTGATAATCAGTGCCAGATAACTAATTAATACGCCCCTAGTTATGCAACATTTGGCATAAGTAGGACAGTAATATTTCGCAAAAAGATTTCGAGACAAGATACCGTCCAAAGCACTGTAGGGTCGACAAGCTTCTTTGACTGGCTAAAAAATGTTCTGGCCCATGTTAACAGTTTGCGCACGAATCACGAAGGTTCAGTGTCGGAGTTACTTAGTCCTGAGTGGCTTGGTCAAAGACGGACATGGCACCAGCAGCCAATGGAGGTATAACAACAGCTGAGGTGAATAGTATATAGTATTGAAGTCTACTGTGTGCTCCGATTTTTACGCGATAAGTCACTGGCCCTAGGCATAAGGTTTTCTTCATGTTATGGAATTTAATGGGTGTTTCTCATGGTCACACTAATCTATTAAAATATGAGATAGGAAGAGTCAAATTATGGCACTATGCATTTAGGTAGTTTATTTCCAGACGACCTGGTATTGAACTCTGTAAGAGTAGGCAAGCATATTTTATAAATTTTATCAGTGCATGCTAAAAGGAGATTATTAAAATGACATTTATAAGTGAATTTAAGTCTCTATAATTTATTTGCGTACAGTTTGATCAAGATGTTATTATTTTCAATTAATGGCAACCGTTACCCTCATATGGCGAATCGTTGATTGGAATCAGGTTATTTCTCTGAGTGATAGTATTTTTAGTACCATAACACGCATAGAGTCCACACATTTCTGGTCCTATGGATGTTATTAAATATGGAGTATTTTATCGGCGTGACCGCAGTGTTTAAATATTCAATATGCGTGTTGTTAAGATGTCAGTTAGGCAATTTTCGGAAACCGATACTTCCATTATTGGACTTCGTGTTATCTATTATTGAATATTCTTTTTGTTGTTTGCGATGCCTACAAATAAATTTAAGTGCTATTTCCATTGTGAATTACTAATTTGTTTTTCCAGTTGAAAACCAAGACAAAACGAAAAAATAAATACGTATTTCTGTTGTAACTATCGTCGATATGCAAAGAAATTACTAATTATACTTTCAGTACTTAGTTATAGAGATTGCGCTGTTGCTAAATAGCAACAGTGAAATAAATCTTGGTTTTCTTTGTTGCTCTCTTAAAAAAAGTTTGGAGTGAGGCGTTACATAAATAACTTTCTTTTCGGCACAAACAAATGGCAGGGGTTTCAATTGTTCAAATTATATTCTGAAGCGTCTAAGAATGCATATTTCTTTTATTCAATTCATTGCATTTTTCTAAATAACAAAGTTCGAAACTCTCCTTTTTAGGTGTTGTCGTTCTTTAAAATTGGATATTTGTTGTAATAATTTGACACATTACAGCCGGTAATAAAAATTCAAAGTATAATATTCGTATTTAACGATTTTATTTTCTAAAAATTTTTTTTCAACAATCGAAATAAGTTAGTTAGTTTAAAAATAAATTTATTTACTCTAATTTTGATGTTAGGGCAACCTTCCAAGTTAATTACCTGGGTTGTGTTTCATTACGCTTTTACTTTGGACACGGAAAGTATAAATGCTAGCGTACAGGTTTGCCTTAGCACATATAATTAAGTTGTTTCTTTTAGTGGACAAGTTTTAAGTCCGTTACCCTTACTTGGCGTATTAGATTTATAATCCTACCCGATAAGGTGAATTCCGGTCTAATATGATTGGTTGACGCTTGGTACTGACTTGTTGCAGAATAGCGGTGTCCACACCTTCACTCCACTTTAGCGTGTCATTTTAAGCACACGATAGCTAAAATGGTAACTATCACGTTAAGTTATAGCTCGTTGAGATAGTGGGTCAATGGAGGAGGCCCCAAAAGGACGCCCAGTACAGTAATTTGCAGAGCTGCGAGCTCTTTAAGAATCCCATCATTAGGGACAGGTGTTTTTCACGAAAAGATTTCAAAACCAGTTGTACTCCAAAACATTTTTGTTCATAAGCACTGACGTGGTTGGATGATTCTAAATGTCACGTTCCTCAAGTGTCTGTCCACGAATCATGGACGTTCAGCATCGGAGTGCTTTATTACGATTGGCCCCAGTCAAATAGGAACATGACTTCCCCCATAGACACGCGGCCAATAACCAAAGGAAGTTGTGGTTGTGGACGTAGGATATTGAAGTCTAGCGTGGCCATAAATAGTTTCGTGAAAAGCACCTGTCCATACGGCCATCGTGGATAGCGTCTTGCAGTCCCAGAGACACCTCTACCGATTCCGCCCAGGTACCAGCCTGAAACTGCCTGCAGGTCGTAAGTTACATCGCTGTATTCATCATCATCCTGTTCTTTGAAGTATGGTTTATACCATTCAGTTCACCTCGAAATTTTATTTCAGCATTTACCAACCCTTCAGTAGAGATAAAAATTCATTTAAAACTGAACTCAATCATCTGCTAAATCCATCTTGAATGATAAGACGAGTAAATTTAATTTGTGCAAGATTAACTGTGTAATTATTAGTGAATTATTTTCAGTTTACGTGACTCTGAAAAAACAGTAATTAAGAATGAATATTTAGTGATTTGCTCACATGAAAGTTTTTTTCAGACCGTAAAACAAGACAGATATAATATGGCTTCATTACTGATTGGAAATAAATAATTTAATTATGAATTATTGTAACGGGGAAGTTATACATCAAATTATTTAACTCGCACAAAATATTTATTTGGAGTAGCATCATTTATATAATTTCCATTTTCATTCTTATTCGTTTGCATGGCTGAACTCTGTATTAAACCACCTGCAGTTCTTTACTTTTTATTTTATTTTGTAGTTTATTGCTGCAGTTGACTAATGGTGATTTTAACGCCAAAAATTTTACTTTTGATAGCTTACTAAGTAATTTTGAAGTGCATGTCTTTTCAATTTGAAGTATTCAATATTTTTATACTTATGTCAATAATATTGGCATGACCAAGTTTTAACTCGTGTAAATTATCTCGTAATTAAAAACAAACTTTAAACGCCAGCGAGAGTAATATTTAACAACTGTATTAAATCTGAGTAAGGTTTATTTCTGATATACCTTCAGCCAAAGGCAATATTAAACAAATATGAGAGTTAAAATATCAATCAAATGGTTCCCGTGGTCGTAATAATATATTGTAATTTCTTATTTGTAATTACATAAATTGAATTTTGTGTTAAGTTTGTCTCCATTCGAATGTAATCGCTTTCTCCAGTCACATGATAAGACAAGCTAGTCCGAAATAATAGGGTAATATCTTCAGGTTTAGAGAAAAATGAGCGAATACTGGGATTATTGAAATACCAGCTTCCGCCGCCATATAAAATTTAATGAAACTCCCAGACCCAATGTCACCGAAATGCTTTGCTTTGCATCATACAGCTTAGCAAGCTAAGCTGGGACATTTTTTTTCTACCGCTTCACGCCATACTTTTTTGAACCACCGCTCCAGATTTCAGGATAAATCATGTTAGTGTCAAACACTGCTAACAGGTTTTCGAAAGACTTTGCGGTGCGTACGACGAGCATAATAGCGAATATGTCAGCTGTGCACNCATTGTCGGGCGCGCAATTTTTATATGCCATTTGCTAAACTGCAGGAAGAGATAAAAAGCTATCGCAAGGACGGGGAGGGAGGGGGGACCGAACACAAAGATGGCCCCGGCAGGGTTGGCAACCATGCGGAAATGTGTCGCCCGGCTTAGATGCGATTGGCCCTCCCTCCTCCCCGAAAATCGTTGATCGCGGGGGCATAGCCCCCTCTCTTTCTTGCTCTAGGCTTATAAAATATGAGCGCGTCCGTCTGTCTGTCTGTTCGTCGTGCATGCTCGGCCATTGTGGGGAGCCCCCCCTCACGGGTTATTCCTTCTTTGTATGTCGCAGCGGGTAGGAATAGGAATATTGTTATGTGCGAGCCGGGAGTGGCCAGGTAGGATTGTCACACGGTNACGGTTCGGTGGCTGCTTTCTCGCCCATAGAATGCGGGCCTAATCTTTTGGTAATGAAGCGGTGCTTGCACCCCAACAGTCAACAGCGGCTCCTGTGTATGTTTTTACTGTTGCCCCCGGGAGCCCTGCGCACGTGCAACACCAGCCTATCTCCAGACAATCGCTCCAACAACGTGTTTACACGTTAGCCAGTTTTTTACAGGCAAGAATTTATTTTTTGATATGACTGGGCCTACAAAAAGCCTTGATTTTATGCGAGGAAACCAACCAGGGATAGTTTATTAGCGAACGTAACCTAAATATACATATGGAATGACACGAACATTCGTGGCATAGCCGGGACTCAAACCTAAAACCGCGTGATCGGAAATAACGCCCTTTTGACCTCCTCCATAGAGGTCACCTTTCTGGGACCTCATGCACAAAAATGAAGAAGGGGACTTTACCTTATCGTAGATATGCATACACTTCAGGGCCGCCCTAAAGCTATATAAATCTCTCCCATCGGATTAGATTCTTTTGATTATTTGTAAGAAGCAAATTTGGAAAAGTTTGGCTACAGAGATTTTCCTGTTTAACTTAACCTCATGTGCAAGCATAGCGTCTGAACTAGTCTCGTATAACCTGGCACAATTTGTTTAAAACATCTGTAACTTTGTACACGTGTAAAATCATTTAGACTTCGCTGTAGTAATAAAATCATCAGTAATAACAGTAAAAAATGTTTTGATTCTAAAATGAAAAATGTTCTGCCTTGACACATTTGCAGGGTGTTCTGTAGCCCACGAGAATACTGGTCCTTGCGCAAACGTGTGTATTGTCAATAAATACTTACTACAATACATTTATTGCTTGAAAACTGTACTAGAAGTATGTGTTACCTTTAATAAACAGACAGTATCGTGACGGCATGCATGGTCACCTGACTGCTCAACCGTTACCATCCGGATTTCGGCCTGACATCTCTTAATGAAGCTAGTGACGTCACTACCAAGAGGCAAACACAAGTGGCTAAAATGGCTGGCAGCTTGGTTAGTTTATGTACGTGGTGGGGTGCGCTGAGCTGGCACACTACAGGAGTGATAATTCCACTGTCCTCGTTACTGAGGCAACCCGTTCCTATAAAAGGTAGAAATATTTGTGATTACAGACGTCATATGTAGGGGCAATGATATTTCGCGAAAAGATTTCCAAACAAGATACAGCTCAAAGCACTGTAGGGTCGTCCACCTTTTTGATTGGCTAAAAAATGTTCTGGCCCGTGTTAACCGTTTGCGCACGAATCACGAAGGTTCAGTGTCGGAGTGACTTAGTCCTGAGTGGCTTGGTCAAAGACGGACACGGCACCAGCAGCCAATGGAGGTATAACAACAGCTGAGGTGTGTGCATAATATTGAAGTCTACTATGTGCTCCGATTTCTACGCGAAAAGTCACTGGCCCTAGTCATATTTATGGGGCCAGTGACTTTTCGCGTGAAAATCGGAGCACACAATAGACTTCAATACTATATACACACCTCAGCTGTTGTTATAACTCCATTTGGTGCCGTGTCTGTCTTTGACCAAGCCACTCAGGACTAAGTAACTCCGACACTGAACCTTCGTGATTCGTGCGCAAACGGTTAACACGGGCCAGAACCTTTTTTTGCCAATCAAAGAAGCTTGTCGACCCCTACAGTGCTTTGGACTGTATCTTGTCTCAAAATATTTTCGCGGAATATCACTGCCCCATCATATGTAATATAGCGTGACAAATTTTTATACGGATGTCCGTTGAAATTTGGATCTGTATCATAATAGCATTCTACCTTATGTAGCATTGTTTAAAATCACGGCGGAAGGTAACACCAATGTAGGTGGTTTCACTACACCCTTGTTACAGTTTTTCTCCCGTTATATGAGTTCACAAATATCATTACGGCAAGAGCGACTTGTGATTTGTGATTGAAACCATATTTTAAAGAAGCACCTGATTCCGAAGGCACACTTATTATTACACGCGAGAATTGTTGTGGCCGAAATGTTGAAACTTTGCTTTGAAACAGTAGTTAGTTAATCATTACTAACAATTTTGCCACCATGATTATTAACCACTTCAATAATCACTTCCGGAAACAAAACAACGAATTTCACTACATGCAATCTTCACTTCATAGCTACGAAAGAGTTGTGGAGTTGTTGGTCACAACGGAATTGTGAGTTGGTGGAGATTGTTGCAATATGGATTGGCAAGAGTCTGACAAATAAACAATACAGCGTATCAGCTTTCGATTGGCCACGTGCATATCCCTATAACGTAACTATTTGAAAACTATTTTTTTTCCGTTTACGACACCGAGCAGATGAAAGAGTGGCGAGACTGGCTCAAAAGAAACATCATTTTCGCTGGTTTCAAAAATACAGACAGTTGTTCCCCGCTATTTGTGAACTATTCAGATGGGAATATTAACATTTCAAACTGATACACATTAATCATAGTTTATAGTAACCATAAAAATACTAAATTTGTTTCGGAAATGTATAGTAATAAAATGGAAACACAATACGGGTAGACGACAGATGGAACTGATATTCGTGCCTGTTTGTGTTAACTGTTGTTTAGAGTGTAACAGACGAATAATGCTGACGCTGTAAGCATACGAAAAGTTCTTCGGCGCTATATAAATATGGTTGTTATTTAGCAGCGAGAGTATCCACGGCCAGTCATACTGGGTACTACAAATACGAACATTTAGCACAAATCATCTGTAACCTACAACACTTAAAATACATCAATAAAAAACCTGAAGATATGCTTTCATCACTTTTGTGGATACATAAGTTTTGAATATTATTAACTACCCATAATTGTGATTCGCGAAGGAGTATTTTCTTGGCTTAGTAAAATGGTTTGATTCGGTTCCAAATCCTCTCCTAGAACCAAAATAATTTTTAATAGTTATTTATAATTTTACACATGTTTATACACGTCCCTTAAATAAAATTAATGGACTTTCTTAACAATTTACTAACCACATACGCATATTTAAGAATAATGTCTTTCATGTAGTTTAAGATTCATACTCTCACATAATTCTACGTGAAATTCACGCGAATTTTAGTTGCTGAGAAATCGCATTGTTCTTAATATGTCAAAGAGAGTATTTTGCTTGTACATCCCCATAGTTTAAATATATTTTATCGGTCATAGTGCATCTGGTTTATACCTACTCCCTTAAAACAACCTGAAGACCAGTGATGCCCAGTGCATAGTTGGAAATGTTAAATCGTATGGTTGTGCAGTAGCAAGCATGGGATACATTACAGGATTAAAAACGTCGAAACGTAATAACAGGTGTTCGAAGTTTGCTTTGCCAATGGCAATGCACTTTTCCGCACGTTGGATGCATGCAGTATGCATGGAGCTTGGCCACCGGATGCACCCATGGTCATTGCCATGTCGCAGTACTCACTGCATGTGAACTACACGGCCTCCTCGGCACTACTGAGCTCGGTTCGTTCCCTTGCCGTGTGCCTTGCGACCAACACATTAGTTAACAGCGTTGCCACTTCACCTCACCTTTATGTGATTGGAATACCACGTGTTTGCTGCAATGGTTTCTGGACCACTCGTGTGATTTTTCTAGTAAGCGAAGGGTCTTGCGCGTTTTTACCAAAGAGTATTCCCTACTTAGTTTTGATCACAGATTCGTGTGGTGCTGTCCGTATCCGCGAGTTACGTGACGTTCTGTATAGTCCATTCGCGGTTACGGCCAACTTTTCTGAAGCCCTGCAATAGTTCTACTTACATGATATTCCTCCGCCTCATGCAAACACAGCTTAACCTAGTCTGGACAATTATATCAAAGGGGCAGCGCACCGCATTCATGCACACTCAGTGTAATAATATTTTCCAATGAGTGAAGAGATTCGGGCGGCTCTTAACATCAAGGTATTCAGAGTGAAGTGAGGTAAGAATGGAGCAGCGTGTCTATGAAAGGGTGAGGGATACGGGCCCCAAAAAAAAAACCTACCAGTGGCATCGTCCTGCACGATTCCAAAATGCGAAAATACGGGAGCGATCCAGTCGGGAATCGAACCCGGTTCACCCATGTGGGAGGCGAGTAGTCTAACCACTACATCACCGTGGCCCCGAATAATATTTTGTGTAAGAACTATTTCACACTTGGCATTACCAACAAACCTAAATTCCCCCTTTTTTATTCATATTAATTTTAAATGAAACATTGAACTGTATAAATAAAATATAACTAAAAATTAAATTCAATCAAAACTATGTTAACACAAGTATAAAGCGCTTGTGGTACACTACATACTTAGGAAACAACCAGGCACGTCACATATGGGGCAATTTTTCAAATGTTTGATTCAAAAAGTGTGAAGAAACAGCAAACCTACTACATTTCAGTCCCGACAGGTTTCATCTACAGGTTATTTGCCAAAGTAGTTTTCTATCTCCAGTGCAGGAAAATATATGTATATTTCCCTAAATTTAGCATTCACAGCCCTAACTTCTCGCCCTTTCCAAAAATATATACAAGTAAATATTCTTACCAAAAATCGTTATTAAATCGTAACAACAACATGCGTTCTGACAGGTATGTACTCTATCGTAACAACATAAACACGGTGCTATAATTCATTCAACGCGGAGAAGCCAAGAAAACTACAGTTATGCGTCGTTATCCAAGCAAAGGGAAGAATACAGAACACGTTGCAACTATTATAGTTGTGAAACTTAGCACCGAACTGCCAGCAGATATTTTTTCCTGGTGGGAGAGTATTCGGGATAATTGTGCCACCATTAAACTGTACAAATCTTTGCAATATCTTGAACGGGCTCTGTCTATGGACCTACGCCGAGAAGGGCAACCCTCAAGATGGAGCTGCAACTTGGTGTGCTGCTCATAACTTTCCGTCATAAAATTCAACCTTCAGAAACGGCACATACAGGTTAGTCATATGCAAAGTTTAGAAACGGCGGGGTGTAATACCGAGGTTGCGTAGATAAGAAGTGAAAACTGCGAAGAAAATATACAGGATGATTTTGCATTGTGGCCAACCGTTCGGTCGCAGCGGTGCCATGAATCTGGGTTATGCTCGTTTGTGGATTGCAGATATGGTGACCAAACTTCATGTCGTGATTACCGCACTTAGTGAGGAGATGGTGGACATTCTGCGAGGTAATATTCTTCGCCCCGCGGCCACACAACAGCGAATGTATGGTGGGCACTTTGAACACCTGATGTAAATCCCGCCCGTCTAACAAGATGTTGTGGACCTCTGTTGTTGACTGGTAGTTCTGCTCTTATGCTTGCACTGTAGAGTGGCTTGTGTTAATGTGTAGGCCTACTGTCATTACACTACATGTTATATCTCATGTAGAACTTTACAATGCATCAGTGGTCTTCATCACAGTAGTACTTAGTAGCTGGTACGGTGACCTACACGCGTTCATATGCTAGATTCATGGAGCCTTTTAGAACAAAAAGTTAAACATATTAAAAATGACTGGAATCTTTTCTTCATAGTGTTACAAGACCCCTGTGGGAGGGGGGGGGGAGGTTCATGAGTTCATGAGGGATGGAAGTCATAATGAAAATAAAATAACTGAATTTGATTTCAATTTATTTGCATAGCTACTTATTTACAGCATCAATCTATCTATCTCCAGTATTACTCTTCTTATTTCTCAATGAGTGTTATATTTAATGTATATTTTTATTCTACTTAACGTCCTTCTTAATGTGTCTGTTTGGTTATAGTCAATTCATTCATACTCATCATTATCAATCACACTTTCAGTCTGTCTCATTTGTAATGTATTTCACTCACGCACCCAGTCCAATAGTCCAGCCAGCCAGTCGCACTATTCGCTGCGCAGATGCTCGCAGTCACAGATTTTCCTCCTGATGGTCACTTCTCTCATCGCTCGTTTCTCTTCTCTCTCGTCGTCCTTCGCTCGATGCCGCAGCCACTCATCCAGTCAACAAATGCCGTCCCGGAAGTCCATCGCACTATTTATACTCTCCTGGCCTTGACCTGGAAAGTTCGAACCGAGTCATACTGTGAGAAACTAGGGCAGTAAACAAATAAAAAATTCTTCAGATAAATGCAGAAATTCAATACAACCAAGGTCAGTAGCGCGAGCTGCAAAAGGAATATCACGGTGCCATGCAGAGGTGTAATGCTTTGTGTAACAGACACGCGCTCCTTGGTTTGTCAATAGCATGTAATTCAAAACATTCCATTGACATGCCGCCACCGCTATCGTATAACTACTCTGTCCTTCACTTCCACTCGTTCGCGCGGAACAAAGCAACGAGCGCGAATAAGTAGTTTTTGCTTCTCTTCACAATCCCGGTATTAGAATCCGCCAATTTTTTACACGGCGTATTATATTTGAGTGGCTTTACATGACTTAGTCCGCTCTCGCCAACAGCAAATATACCTACTAACTTTTACTTGGTTATGTAATATTTGTTCAGTATTTGTTATAACTTCAATTTTTAGTTAATAAATCTTCCCTAGTCAAAAATATATATAAATACCATCGAACCGGTTAAGAAGGAATTTCATTTGGACAGTAATATTTTTTCCATATATAGAGGATTCCAATTTTACCCAGTTTTCCATAAATCCAGGGTTTACCCACATTTTATTACATATATGAATTTTTTGGGAATTAACTTAAATACAGATGTATGTGCTATGCAAATGTAATTGTTGACTGATTTATTATTGCTTAAGTATGCACTGCAAATGTAAATTGTTGAAGTTTATCTCTCTCATGTGGGTTACGTTACTTCAGTCTGTTCCAAAGAGGTAATTTTGAAGGAACGACACGAACCTTCTAGGCATGCAGGTGATGATGTTAGCTCGTTCGATAAGTAGAGGTAAAGGAGAAAGAAACGCGGAGAAAATATTCCTTACATAGAGGTAGAGACATTAAATATATAGAGGTTTCTGGCTGAGGAATGAAAGGGCAGCAAAATTATTTCCATATATAAAGATTTTCGTTGTATAGAGGTTCCGTATGAACAGGTTGCACTGTATAATAACGGGTACTGTAAATCCCACGCAATAAGAACCCGACTGCTGCTTTGTTAATGTTCTATGTATCACTTCACGTGCACGAGAAAATTAAAATAAGGGAGGAGCAGTAGTGCGTTGAAAGGTTGTCGCACAGAAGGCGCGGGTGAAGGGAGAGATGTGGAACACGCGTGTTTGCCAAGCGCGGCGCGACGCAAGGGACGCAACTAAATATCGTCTGTGGATTGTGACTGGCTTTGGAAGGGGGAGGGAAATCAGAGTCGACATCTGGCGGTCGTTTTCCGCATGGGCGACGGCCGTGGGTTCGAATCCTCACCCTCGGGCTGGGACGCTCACAAAGGGCACGACGCCGCCCGACCGGAAAACGCGTCGCGACGCCGCGCAAACAAGGCCGCTGAACCCGTCCGAAGTTAGCCAATGGTGAACGAAGCGAGTCAGGCACGGAACTAGGGTATAAAATGTTCGCAAAGTTTTAAAATACTCCCTCAGTTGGGGCCGCGGTGGCTGAGCGGTTAGCCTGCTAGCCTCCAACCAAGGTTAACCGGGTTCAATCCTCGGCCGGGTCACTCGCGGATTTTTGCATATGGGAATCGTGCTGTAAGATGCCGCTGGTAGGCGGGTTTTTTTTTTCGGGAAAAACGGGATCTCCCATTTCCCCGCCCTCTCATTCTGGCGCTGCTCCATACTCACCTCAATCACCCCCATCAGCTCTCAAGATATTGCTGTTAAGAGCCGTCCAAATTTCTTCACTCACTCACTCCTTCAGTTCAAGACACGGGCGGCCATGACACATGCTGAGAACGAATATAAACTTATAGGTTTGAATCGTTGCAATAAAGTTATGAAATGCAATAAAAGTTTGATTAGTATTTTGTTCTGGTATTTACACATTTTTTAATAAATTAAAAACAAAAGAAATAGCAGCACGTCTTCTCTCCGTTCTGCATGAAAATTCCAAGCACTGATTGGTTAAAAGTTACAACGACAGCAGCTGAGCTTGGCTGCGGTTGTGCAGCGGTTGAGATACCTACTTGGCTGGCGTGTCCTGGAAAGTCATGCTGTGCGTTCGTTTGTTTGCTGCTCCTCTTTCTTCAACTCAGAAGATAATTTTTACACCCGTGGGTTTCCTTTACTGAAATACACTATTGTTTAATTAATTCACACACAATTAAAGTAATTCGTGGTAATCTTTATATTTCTAAGTATAACTGCATGCAAACAAATAAAAAGCCAAAATTTGTTCAGCAGAGCATAATTAACATTTAAGTTCCTTTAATAAAACTTTCGGTAATATCCAGTTTACATTCTTTAAGAAAATTATGTTATTAAAACGTCAGTCCTCTAATTTAAACGTTGTCAGTTTGATATAAACTTACGTTTTCTTTTGAAAATTCGCTGGAGTAGGCTTCTTATTTTCAAACATATTTGTGGGAAACATGCTATTATGTGCACAGAGAATGTTTGCACGACTTGCTAGTGAAACGTATTTTGGATTTTACCTTTGGTGTGATAGGCGCCATCCATTTTATCCATTAAAAACTCTTAATATTTACAATACAATTTTTTTAAATATTACATTGTTATTATTATTTCGGAAAAAAAATTTTAACGTTGATTTAATTTTTAATTTTATTATTTTTTATCATTACCTCCTGCCTTTTTATATGTTACGTATTTGATTGGTTAAGTCCACCAGAAATGCTATGAATGCGAAGAAGTACTCCACAAAATTAGAATTCACAGACTTAGTGATTAAAATATATTTTTATTTATTTTGGCTGATTTAAGATTCCTCACGATCCATCAAAAGAGTTCCCCCAAATCGTACCAACTAAGGTGTTTTAGTGAACGAAACCGAAATATTTTTCACCAGGAGATGGAAAACTGTTACGTTGTCACTTCAGCCAAAAAAAGTTTGTGGCAACATCTTCTCGTTTATAAGATTAATTTAGAGAGAATATAGCTGATCTAACCCAGCTTCCATGCATTTATTTGTCACAGTGATATGACAAAACGATAAATAACGTGTTTTAGCATAAAGAAATAATTTTGTTCTGTTTGTATTAGTCATTCCTATGTTAAGTCTCACATCGCACATTCATTATATATATACCGAGAACCCATATTTCACGATTTTGGTGTTCACGTTTGACGCAGTCGTAAGATAAAACTATGGTGACGTCTTTTTTTTAGTGCACATTTAGCACTGCTGTATACGTTAATTTCCTAGCATCTTATTTTCCGTAAATTTAAAATTTCTAGACAAAAGCGACGAAGGATTCGTTGATTAAATGCGTGGGGAGGTATTTACGTGGCGGTGACACCTACTTTCATTTCCTGCGGACAGAAACGAGCAGCGAAATTCGCAGGTAAAATATTGGCGAGGAAATAGCAAATCCAGCTCGCACAACGCANTGTAATATTACAAACGATAAACTCGTAACACAGCTTACGTTATTGAGAAGTGGGCATAAAATGATTGTTTTTTTTTCTAGGAAACAAATGTGATGTCTAGTATTTCAAAATATTCACGAAAAAAAATGTTACAACTGACCAGCACGAGTACTAGAACCTACATCCCTTTAGTCACTATCCCACGCCCTTGACTACAAAAACAACTTAACTTCCGAAATTTTTACATTATTTTGCACTAAATATACCAGTAAATAGCAAAAGAATATAAGTGAAGTTATTCGGATGATAAGAACGCATTTATTTTATCTTAAAATTTCTGTGTAGGTAATCAACATTAAAATTAACCGTTAGTGAGTTATAGTGTCACGTGTTTTTAAAACTTTAGTCGTTTCATTATGATTACTTGAGTTGTTATAAGCGTTGTCTGTCATCAAAAATTGCATTGCATTTATTTTTTGTACGCAACTGCACTTTACATCACCCCTTTTGCACAAACAACTATATACAGTTTTACGGTTGTTGAGTGTCTGCCATTTCGCTTGAGTTGGTGAAAAAGGGTTTGTAATAGACCTCGAGAAATGTTTGTACTATAGTACAAAAATTTATCGAGGTCTATTACATACACAGCTCCTGTAGTTTTACAAACGAGAAATTTTAAAAGAGGAAATATTTTACTGTTACAGACATTTGTAAAGTTACAAACAATTTCTCAGTAAATATTACAAATTTTTTAGGGTATAAAGTTATGCAAGAAAAGTCTTTCTGTGTAGGGTTGGCTCTAAAATCATCCAACCTGCACCAGTGCTGCCGACGGAACCAGTCTTAGAAGACGCAAAGTTTATTCAACGTTATATAAATAATTAATGTGGTCGGTTCGAGGATAATAAGCACTTCATAAAGCAACCGTTTAAAATATCCTTCCGTAACTGCACATACTTAAACCGCAAATTTCTAACCCGGANAAGCACTTCATAAAGCAACCGTTTAAAATATCCTTCCGTAACTGCACATACTTAAACCGCAAATTTCTAACCCGGAATACATTTTCTAATTCCGGTGGTGAATTGTAAAATGTGCACAAATCCATGCCCCAAATTCATATTAAATCAGCAAGTTTTAAAACAGTAGAAGATAACATTGACTTCTTTTCTATTTTTTTAAGCATAACAGAACCTTGTAACCCGTGAGCTAGCCATTTAAGGATTTGGTTTATTGAGACTTTNTTTCTATTTTTTTAAGCATAACAGAACCTTGTAACCCGTGAGCTAGCCATTTAAGGATTTGGTTTATTGAGACTTTTTAAAATCGTCTTAACTACGTTAAAACTTAAAAGTCATGTCAAAATATTTAATAAAAATTTTTCGTAAGAAAATTATATTAATTTCAAAAGATCTTGCTTTCATAGATTTTCAAATTCCACTAGTCATTCCTAAAACAGAGGTTGTGCCGTTACACCATGTGACGACAAAGTATATTGCTGGTTCATATTAAGCAAATTTATCTGCATTAATCTATTTGTAAAAATGCATGATACTTTAATATGTAGTTTTATCTGTACATAAACTAATACTTTAAATAATGAAAATTAAAGCTTTATATAACATGTGTTTATTATTCCATATTTCCCAGTTATTGTTGTCTGTATTATTTGGGATGGATTCCGAATGCTAAAAACTGCTAACCATTATTGATAAATGTATTTTAATCTATACGGTATTGCATATTTAAATCCAGCAAAGTCGATCATGTGTAATAATTAGAAAATATGTTTGTATAATTAAGAGTATTGATGCAAAAATATTGAATAATGTAAAGTGGGGGGGAAATATTTTTATTAGGATATATTTTTATCCAATTATCATTAACGAACATTAACCCAACGAACATTATGAGCAATCATTTACAGATGGCGCAAAACATTTTTATTAATTAGTGCATTATTTACTGTGGAGGAGAAGTGGGGAAAAGATGGCCGAGGATAGTATATTCGCGATTTCATCACACTTCTTGAATCAAACCTTTTAGAAATCACCCCACCCAATGTATGACGTGCTTGGTTCTATCCTAAATTTATAATGTAGCACTGGTTGTGTTAATATAAACATGCATTAATTTTTGTTCAATTGAACTTGTACTTATATTTTATCAACAAATTATAATATTTAGTTTATAGTTAATATGAATAGAAACACAGATAAAATAGGTGTGTTGGTAATGCCTAGTAAGAAATAGTTCTTATGTAAAATATTATTACACTGAGTGCGCATGAATGTGGTGCATCGTCCCGTTGGTGTAATGTTCTACACTCGGTTAAGCTTTGCTCGTATGAGGCGGAGGAATATCTTGGAAGTAGAACTTTAGCGGGGCTTCAGAGAAGATGGAAGTAACAGCGAATGGAATATATAAACTAATGTGTGTAATCGTATGTAAAAAACACTCGTGTTGAGACACAACACGCGCAACATTTGGAGGGTGGCTAAAAATGGAGTGTCGATTTTTTTTCACCAGGGTCTTCATGTCGGGCTTGTCACGAGATGAGGCTCGTGCGACAGACCGCAGCTCCACACAAGTGATGTGTCCCACGCCTGGATAACGCCGCCCCTACCAGCTCTGGTGATCGTGCAGTTGCCTACCCGACAGGCGCAATCCCCACACTATAGTCAACGCTATGTAACGTCACTTCCGATCACGAGTTACCAAGTCCGCAGTCGTATAGGTAGTTCACGGTTATCTGCGCATTTTGGAAATCAACCTCTGAAAAATGTCACTGCCGCTATTTGTATATAGTATTTTAACGGGCATATTGATCGGCATGCGCCCAGTAAAGTTGGTAACGACGGAGAGAAAATAGTTCCATATTTTAACGCTGAATTAAATGTGTTAAGTAAATATTTATGACACTGAAATTATTTTTTTTTTTCTGTTTTTAATGCATCTAAATGTAAAAATTACGTAATTTTGATAAATATTTACTTTTCTAATTGTTTCACTTGGCCTATGCATGAATAAAGTGCTGAGGTTCAATGGCAATAATAATTTTACATTTGGTGGAAGAATACACAACGTGCATAAAAGTATATCTTCAGCAGGGCTTTCAAAAGTGCCCAGTTCACCATTTTTTGTACAAATGTTTTTGACGTGAGTTCGTCTTTAAAATCATACCGACACTTGGGGTAACAGCACTGAAACGGAGATGTAACGTTAGCAGGGTGATCCATTCCGACACCATAACTTCGTGACTAATAAAACTAATAAAATAAATGTCTTTACGTGAATACGTCTTTAAATTTGCAACCATAGTGGGCAATCCAGAAAATCTAATGATAACAAAATCGAGGTATACAGTTTGGCATTGCAACTCCGAATCTATACATATTAAATTCATTTACACCACTCGATTGCCAAAGTATTTAAGCATTTGTTACGTTGAGCGAGGAGTGCGAAGCGTCACGCGTGGTGGGAGTGGTGGCACCGCCATTTTGAATTCATTTCGCCGCGTCTCATAATTTCCGCGTAGTATAACTTTTGACGTGGAGTAGCTACGACGCTCGTTTAGGTTTTAATCAACAGCTCTCGCCGAGATCAATCGATAGAGTTTATAAAACATTTGTGTGACGTGGTTATGGCGAAATTGTATGAGTTTAAAGTAAAACAAATAGAAAAATTAACACAATGTCGGCNCATTTGTGTGACGTGGTTATGGCGAAATTGTATGAGTTTAAAGTAAAACAAATAGAAAAATTAACACAATGTCGGCCTATACTCGTCAAAAAACCAAGTCGAAATACAAAAAATCGTATTCGGTTGGAAAGAGCATCTCAAGAGATATCCAGTGATACCCATGAAACCCCATATGACCGAGTGAAGCGGTGCTGGGAACGTTAAATCGTAGACGTATTCACGCAAAACAAACGGCCGTGTCCCCGACACAGCCACACCTCGTATTTTTTTTCGTTGGTGGCGCGCACGTGCAAAACGCGTGTGGGAGTCCGTGGCGACTGGCGGCCATTTTACGCCCTAATGCAAACGCATTCAAGTAAAACCCATGACCATATATCTGACACAACTACACCCCCTTTCTTAATAAATATACATTTATACCTCTCGTTTATGTTGAAAAAAACTTTGGCATTGCACACGTGAATGTGAATTTGTTAACGTGTATGACATACAGCTTTTTTTTTTTGTTGGAACAAATATCCGGCACGTGTCTACTCGGAATAAAATTAACGTGAAATCAGATTAGCTTAGCTCAGATCATTTAGCCTCCCATGCAACTTATAAAATACGAGATTTGTCTTGTCTCTGTTACCCAAATGTGAAATTTCGATTTCGTTCTAGAGGAGAACACAAATTTTTCATCTACTATCTCTCCGAAACCAGTGGCTGTATTTTGTTCTTCTTCGTCTTCCCCTGTAATGTTACAGAGGTGTCTATTAATTTGTCCAATATTCTTAAACATTAATATATAATTAAATTAAAAACAGTATACCTTGGCTTTATAGATATAGATACGTGGCAGTTTTTTAGTCCGTACAAAGGAATTTTCAAGGCGGCAACACTAAAGATATCTTCTGCAAGTTATGGGAAAACGTTATTCTCCAACTCGAGCATCAAAATATTCATTGTGATGATGTCCTAGAGAGCCTGTGGTCATATTTAAAATTCGAGACATACCCATGTAAATTCACCAATTCTTACATGTTAAATTTTGACAGACTTCGAGCTTGTTTTCTGAGGCCTTGAATTTTACATTAAAAGGGCTTGTGTAAGTTCTCCGTTATTCCGGATGAAATTTTCATTATACGTGTAGGGATTACCGTTGTTCCAAGTATAAACTATAAGATTTTTTTAAACGTAAGGTGAAAAGTTATTTTCATTAAAGAATGTTATGCGTAGGATATCATTGTATTAGTTCAAAGTTTCGGACCGAAATGGTATGATTAACGATTTGGCGAGCTTTTATTTGCAAGCATCGTGCACATGTAATAGTGGTTGTAGTGGAATTAGAGTAAATTATCAATGTTTTCGCAATAACTTCTACTCCAAACAAGCACTTTATTTGTAAAAGTAATCCTTTTTTCGAATATCCGCAAGTAACTTCGCCCCATTTGTTACTTAAACAATTTAGAGAACCAGATTTGCCACAATGCGTATAAAAACACAAATGGCATTAGAGAGAGTATAGGCTACGATACTGGTCGTACCCAGCATGGAGTTTGAACTTCTCTTTTGGAACCCATATGCCTATATAGCCGTCATCTATGAAGGAATAACCAAAGCGATGGCCTTCAATGAAACTAAGTGGAGCGGAAAGCGGGAGTGCACCGAGGAAGTCCCCCAGCAGTCGGTAACGTCCGCGATGTTACCCACACGCAGAAATCAGGACTCATTCCCACCAACCACTTCTGCTCATCTCAAAAATATGTCTCTATCATATCTGTATTTTCATATAGCGTAGACACCGATTTGAATGTTTTGATGGTTTGACAGATACTTAATTACCGCACCCAGTTTCCTGAAAATGAAAAGAATATCAGTTATTTGACACGATATTTTATTTCTTTACCAAATATGTTTAAGGCAATTTTGAAAATCAAACCGCAATTAGTAAATTACAAAAACCAAATCATTTCAATAGTAAGCTGAAAAGTTTTATGAACGTATGTGTATCTATGCGTGCATAGAAAACAGTTTAAGATAATAGCACATCATCCAAAATAACTTTTTATTTCAAAGTAGTTGAAGTGGTCATCAATATGAGAATGTCGCGCGCTAGGACATCATCCAAAAATAACTTTTTATTGTGAAGTCTCTGAAGTGGATATGAATCTGAGCATGTCAGGCTCGTAGTAATAATCCCATATTGTACTTTCGCTTCAGTTCGAACGAAGAGTGTTGGTGTTTCAGAGGTCCCCGCCAGCTATGTTCGCGGAAGCGAGTGTACTCGCGCGGCCGGTACACATGTTGCGTGCCAGCGACTGTGCGTGACTAACCCCCGCGGCCAGCCCCGCTGTGACACAGAAAGGGATGCGGCAAAGTGGTTCATCCCCCGTATTGACACAACATGATCCCCGTAC
>NQII01003166.1:177673-252956 GCA_002778355.1 Clitarchus hookeri | reverse complement strand
GACAAACTTAATCAGTTTTACAATAATTTATTCATCCGGCGAATTGAAGGCAGCAACTTTTAACTCCCCCCCCCACCACCCATCACCAGTCACCGCGCATTGTGCGGAGATCGGTTTGAACGCGAGTTCCGGAAACATGGGTGGACAATGAGGTCGCGTACCCTGTTGGCTTCTGTGACACATGTCCGCCAGGAACAGGAGGAAATAACACGGCTTCCCAAATTTACTGCCGTGTATAACAGACGAGCACTGTAAAAGCAGTTTGCTGTAGCAACTCCTGAAATATAGCCTTATTTGTGGTTTCTTCGCACTTTTTGAATCAAACATTTGAAAAATCACCACGTGTTCGGTTGTTTCCTGAAAATGTCATAAACAATAGTGGGTTTTTATACTTCTGGTAACATAATGGAACTCCACTTTTTTTTAAAACTGAAATTTTACTTCCATTTAATTTAAATGTTATAATATTTAATTCGTAATTCAAACCAATGAAAACAGCGAGAAAATATGTGTGTTGGTAATTCTCAGTCAGAAGAAATAGTTCTCATCCAAAATGTTACTAAACAGAGTGCCCACGAATGCGGTGCGTTGTCCCTTCGGAGTAATTTTCTAGACTTGGTTAGGCTAAGTTTGCACGAGGCGGAGGAGTGGCCTCGAAGTATAACTTTAGCAGGGCTTCAGAAAAGTTCGAAGTAACCGTGAATGGAGTATACATGCTTTATTGCATGTATTTTTAATGGCATGTGCTGTTCGCAGTTGACTAAGCATTTTCGGAATCAACCTTTGAAAAATGTCACTGTCCCTATATTTTAATTACTACACAAAGACTGTCATACGCCCAGTAAAGTAATTTCATGTGTTAACGTTGAAAAAAAAATTGTTTGTTAAACTTTGAGAATACTGAAATTATTTATTTTTCTTTATGTTTTTATTTAATTCACAAAATGGCAAGAATTAGAAATTTATCAAATATTTAATTTTTAAATTATTTTACTGTTTCACTTGAACGACGCATGAGTAAAGTGAGCAGACCGTGGCAACGTTAATTGTACACATGGTGGAGGGATACACAGCGTGCACGCAAGTAGATCTTAAGCAGGGCTTTTAAAAGTGCTCAGTTTACCGTGAACGGCCTATACACGGTGTGATTTGAATCGGAGAGTTTGAACACCAGAACCTGGCGTGATTGTACCGCCATATTATCAGTGTAGAGTAAAGGGCGAAAAAAAAAAAAAAAAAAAAAAACACAGGGCCCAGTCTTTCAGGAATCTTCTTATTCCTTCCGTTGCTCCCAGCATGCGGCCGCAGACAAAACAGAATAATGCCGCTCAATTCGAAACAATGTAAAACAGCTCCGCGGGAAACGAGCAAAGCTCCGTGATTTACAAATAAATAAGCCGCGGTGAAAATGGCATGGGGGGGGAAAAAAAAGGGGAAAAGCGGGGCGAAGGGAGGAACAACGTTTCACGGTCTTTATTTCGCGCTGTGTTATTCATTGCGATGCCGAGTCAGTAAGGGAAGGATCTTATCCCCCCCCCTTTCCCCATACTAAAGTGTTTTGCTGGAGACAATAAGATTGTCTTGCAGTACTTGGTATTGTTCAGGGTATTGGACGAGAAAGTAAAGAAAAAAGTAAATTACTAGTGATGGAAGGAAAAATTTACCGAGAGTGTAACTGACCTTTCCTGCTTTGAATGAAAATACGACCTAGACGTTTTTGGTCCTCGGGTTTTCGACTTAACATTCTTTGTCGTGTAGCGTGTGTAAAAAAGGGACTATATTTTGAATATTCGCTTCACTATGAATGTGTTATTTATAGATGGAAGTTTACTGGGGCCCGTTAGGTTACTGCATCATTTAAAAGGGTGAATTTACTATCGTTTTCATTATATCAGTAACCAGTATTACTTAAACATTGATATAACGTACATATATATGTAATTAACATAACCTTTAACAATGCTGAAAGAAACATTTTCGTTTCTGATTGTCGTTTTGCTGAGTATTATCATGTGCATGAATCACGTAAACATATGACGTAATAACTATTCAAGAAAAACGAGTCCCGCGCACTTATGAACTAACTTGAAGAAAACTAGTATTCAGACAAACTGTTGTTATAACTGAACTAAAAAATTAAAATAAATAAATCTCCGTTTCACGTACACTAATGTTTCTGTAAAGCGAATAAAAAATATTTATCTAATATGGAACAATTATCTACGCAGTCTATTACTTGTGAAGTGAAACTCTCAAGAATCAATATTTTAGAGAGTTACTTTTTATGCCAACATAAATAGCACCTAAGCGTTATTCATGAAGTAATATCTACACTTAATTAAGACGTTCTCTGTTAAATATCAAATTTTAATTTTAAGAATTTAATTTTTTAATTATCGTTTATCGGTATGCTAAGAATTTACCTATAAACAGGAGGTAGGCCATAAAAACCAATTGATCGTCAACAACGGATCGTGTCGTTTTACTACCTATTTAATCAAAATCACCCAGTGCCGCATACGCAAGCATAAATTGGTGGCTATCATCACATTAAAAACGCACGTTCTATAATATTGCAGCACAAACAGTTCAATAAAATGTATGTGCCATACAGGTTATCATGATGAGGCCGCTGTGGTATAGTGTTTAGACTACTCGCCTCTCATCAAGGCGAACCGAGGTCGATTCCCGGTGGAGTCACCCCCGGAATTTTGCATGTGGGAATCGTGCTGGACAATACAGCTAGTCGGTGAGTTTTCTTGGGGATCTCTTGTTTTCCCTTACCTTGCATTCCGGCATTGCTCCATACTCACCTCCCTTCACCTTCATCGGCTCTCAAGACCTCGCTGTTGAGTGCCTCCCAAACCTCTTCACTTTAGCATTATCATAAAATGATTATCATAAGATTACCATAAAATGCAATAAAAAATTCGCATACCAAATAATTAATTTCATATTCATACAAAATACCACAAAATGTTCAATGCTAGTCATACATGGTAGTTGTAATTACGACCAAATTTTAATTTGCAATATAAATTGTTATATACGAGCTAACAAGGCGTAAAAATAAAACTGAGCTAACAAGTCCAATATCGTGAATTGTCGGCCACACTACAGGATTTTTTTTTATAAATTACAGTTACATAGTTTCAAGGAAGGTATATTGTCACGAAATATCTATTTATATTCGCCGTTCCATTGTGTTTACAGAAATTAATTTTTACTTTGGTACTGCTGTAGGATTAGTAAGGATTTACTGACGATTCTTCTGTAGATATGGTAAGTCCCTTATTAAAAGTGCAATAACGTAAAAGCTGTTGAATTCGAGCGAAACGCCAGCAAGCAGAGAGATGCGGAGATGCACGGTTCTCGTCTGCAACGCAGCGTTTCACTACAGTAGCAATAACATCACCTCTACAGCGCTCGCCTACGGATTACTTGAAATAAATCGGCCCAGATCCATCGAACAAACATTTTGACTACAAGCCAGCCACCATCCCTCCGTTGTTTCCCTCTCTGGCTCAGTCCTATTTTATTTTCATGCCCTCTCTCTCTCTCTCTCTCTCTCTCTCTCTCTCTCTCTCTCGCCCTTCCCTTTCCCCTTGCTCTTTCTCGTAATGAAAAGAGTCGTTTGTATTTTCTTGACTGCAAGATCTGGCTTTTATCAACAGCTCCGGGAAGAGGAATAGTAACAGAAAAGCAAAACAGATGCAGGTCTTACGTTTTTCTTTCGATTCGAATGAATTTAGTTTACAGAGAAGCAAGCCCCTGTTTACGCGAGCCTGGAATAATGTGGCTTTGCTGTGGATGAACGTAAACACGGAACTGCTCGAAATATTCCCAAGTCGCACCTCAGGAATCTGAGCCAAAAGCATTAGTACCCAAAGACTTCGCTGTGAGAATTAAGAAAACCTTTTCATAGTCTGTTTGCAGTATCATCACATATATTTTGAAAAGCCACCCCATTTATGACGTGTTTGGTTGTTTTCTAAATATGCCATGTATCACCAGGGTTTTATACTTCTGTTAACATAAAAGTATGTTAGTTTTTTTTTTTTGCATTGAAATTGTAATTCTATTTAACTTGTAAATTATAATATTTCATTCCATATTAATATGAATAAAACAGAGAGAAAATATGGGTGTTAATAATACCTAACAATATTATTAAATCGAGTGCCCGAAATACGACACGTTGTCTCTTTAGCGTATTTTTCTAACCTTAGATTAGCTT
Source organism: Clitarchus hookeri (assembly GCA_002778355.1). Lineage (NCBI taxonomy): Eukaryota > Metazoa > Arthropoda > Insecta > Phasmatodea > Phasmatidae > Clitarchus > Clitarchus hookeri. Next base: position 248,719 of record NQII01003166.1, on the reverse strand, counting down.
TGTTTGTATGAGATGGAGAAATATATTGAAAGTAGAACTTAAGCAGGAACTCGAAAAAGTTGGAAGTATCCGTGGATGGACTATATGCGATGCAGCAGAATTTTGCTAAATATTATATATAAAAAAATAGCAAAATGTTTACATGAATGCACACACAACTATAACTATATGCTGTGACGGCCCACGCATATCAATAATTCGCCTAAGTTCACCTCGTCTTAGATTGCTGTTTCTACGTGAGGGTCGTGGACAATGGTTTACCTTCGGTGCAATGGGACCCGCTCTACTGACCATCTCGCTGCTGCTGCTGTCTGCGTGAGTGCTGAAAGGCGAATGGTGCATGGCGCTAGTGTGCTGTTTCGAAGCTTCGCCTGCTTCTCCTCCTCTCCCCTGAGCGTATCCATGACAACGTGACGCCCGCCAGCGACAACGCCACCAGGGGGCGTTTCCACTATGTGAATTTTGGAAAATGTTCGAGAAGACGACGACAAAATTTTATAAAAGAGTGTGTTATCCCCTGCTCGGGGGACAGGCCAAGGACTTAATTAGGAAAGAAACTTATTTTCCTTTGTTTTAAATGGCGGAGGGTGTGTTCCTTTGAATAATAATGAAAACAAATGTAATTTCTATTTTAAATAATTTTGTATAAAATAAATTAAATATTATGTCTTTGTAGGGAATTTAAAGTCATGGGATTTTATTAAAGAGTTTTAATATATTTTGTAATCCCATATTTGGCATTGGGATTTTGTATTTCAAAAAGGGGAAAATATATCAGAGTTTTGTAACTATTTATTACTCTGCGCAAACCCAAAGTAAGTCTTATGATACCCTTTCATGCCACACTAATGGGTTGGAGGGAGGAGGGGGGGGGGTCTCTATTTCTTGAAAAACAAACACTCTTCCTGAGGAAACAGAGACGAAGTCCTATTTGCATGTGTCGGCTGAAACCGTCACGTGTATAATACAACATTATTAACACTATTTACAAACTTATTCAAGTTAGCATTGTTTTGAAACGTTAAAATTATCTGTAAAATTTCGCAAACGTTAAAGATAATATTTAATCTCTATATAATGCTTTTGAGCATCGAATGCGTTTTAAGCGTTCTGCATATAGATATTTGACACTACTTATTACTACAGAAGTAGATTTTTGTGAATAATGTACCCATTTCGAAGATTCAGAGAGATCATATCTCAGTGGTTTGATGACAGGGGGAAAAAACCGCTGTTTACCAGTTGGGGAAGCCATTGGTCCAATTTCGATACAGAGAGTCGTGAAAAATTGTCCCTGCGCCTCGAAATTAATTCCAAGTATATAGTAGAGCTTTGTACGGTAGGTTACTAAACTAAAAAACCACTTTCTTAACATTTTTGAAAGTTTTCGGGCACACACTTTTGCGCTGTCGTTTGTTTGCAGTAGAACAATAAAAATTTTTTAAGTAATACTATGCTGACTCCCGTATTAGAATAGTATAAAAGGAGAAAAATTGAAATTAATTATATTAAGGGCTGACATTTGTAGTTATTTTAGTATGGATTCAGTGCGTTCATGCTAAATATATGTTTACCCACGTATTTGATTAACCACGGAAAACGTCGGTAAGTAGGTGACTTCAGTAAGGCAGAGTACTTAAGTTAAGGGGGAAGTGAGTAAAGAGATTTGGACGTCTCTTAACATCGAGTTCTTGAGAGCCGATGAGGGTGAAGCGAGGTGAGTATGGAGCAGCACTGGAATGAAATGGTGGGGGAAGCGGGAGATGCCCGAGAAAACCCGCCTACCAGCGGCATCATCCGGCACGATTCCCACTGGAGAAAATCTGGAGTAAACCGGCCGGGGATTGTACCCTGTTCACCTTGGTGGGAGGCGAGAAGTCTAACAGCTCAGCCACCCTGGCCGCTAAGGAGGCAGTGTAAGGCATTCACCGTAGACGGGTTTCGCAGTAGTGCTAAGAGTGAACAGTGAACAGATGGCGTCGCCGACCGACTGTAAATAATGCCTTGATCTCAATTATGATTTTTTTTGCGGCTTCGGACGAAGTCAAATAAGAACTGAATATCTGTTTTTCCGAACAATCGGGAAATATATGACCACTAGCTGTGCCCGCGGCTCCGCTCGCGTAGACTACAAAATTATTGGTTTTTTTCTTTTTTTAATAAAGTTGAACTTATTTAGTGTTAATCTTCTATTCTCTATGCACATTATAAAACTCAACGTTTCAGTGAATTAAATAGTAAAAACACTTATTCGTATTCCTCTGTTATAGATAGATATATGCTACCGTGGAGTTTTTTTAGGTCTTTTTATTCTACAAAATTATTTACTACATGATATTGTTCCATATTTGACGGTTTATACAGCGTATTGCAAAAGAGCGCGCTGGTGACAAACTTTTTTCCGACTTTATTCATTATTATCGTTTGTAAATTTTTTGAGATATTATCTAGTGATAAAATAGCCAATATCACCTTTCAGCCCTCCAACTATTTCTGTGCAAGAAATTACGTTGATCTGTTGCTCGGTTGCGACGTTGCATTGTTGTTCCGTTTATGTATTTTTTTCATTTTCCGATAAGATTTTCCCTAAGGGAATGAGATATTTTCTCGTGATAAAAAGTAGCCTATGTCACTTCCCGGCCGTCCAACTATCTCTGTACAAAAAATCACGTCGATCCGTTGTTCCGTTGCGACGTGAAAGAAGGACAAACAGACAAACAAACAAACACACCTTCGCATATTTAATATTAGTTAGGATGTAGGTTTTTGGTAGACAGACTGTATTATACACTATGAATTCTAATACGAACTGGAAAAATAACATGAGGAAAATACTGAACTTTTTTGCTTATATCTCGAAAGAAAAAATTAACTATTTGAGCTGTTGGTTTATAGATAAATAATACGTAACATTCTGACAATACCAGCGTGTTTTATCTGTAATATAATGTGGGTAATTATAACCATTATTTTATCCCTTTTTGTTTTTTTTTTCAGAAAATAATATAGATCTTCTCACTTTTTCATATGGACAGTGCTCATGAAAAATTGTAAATATTCTTACTACTTAAATAACACGTCTTATTCTCTCTTTTTTTCTGCATTCTCAAGGTATAAAATTAAATTTCCCAGCCAATAACAACGTATTTGCATGTATATGGCAGCACGGACTGAGACAGTGTTGGTCGGAGACAAACTATCACTTGATTGTGAAGCCACAATTGAAGTTAGTCGTCGTATATTGGCGTCGCGCCTGACACTGCGCGTCACGACGCTAAATTGGGAAACCAACCTAAGTGTGAAAAGGGAGACGTATCTCTAGTTTGAAGTACTTAGTCTTTCCAATGAACGATGTTAAATGTGCCACGCATTTGCTCGCACAGCAATGAACGAAAGTAAGTAAAAATTACCTTCACAAGCAGTTACAATTTTATGAAATTTCTTCTTAAATAAAAATATAATCGAAGATAAAAGGCAAATTACATGCGTCGCTTAACAATGTACATATGGGTTACACAATTTATGGGTTACTGTAGAGGCACAGAATTTTTGTCTGGTTAATTTTATCTTTTAACTACCAATTATATATTACAAATTCTATTTTTACTACCTTCAATATTCACATTGAACTACACTCTGAAAATTACAACTGAAAGGCGAGTTATAGAGTTGTAACTCTCAGGAATTTCTCATGACTAAAATCCACACACCGGCATCGAACTGAAAATAAATTTTCTTTGCAACCAACTTTACATTACGCTGATCTTCAATAACAGTACATCGAGTATACTACACAAGATGTTTAATCTCACTTGAAAAGTTTTTTTCGTGATGTAGATATGCCTCTAATTTTTTGGTGGGCGACTAGAGATATATGAAATGTGAGATGTTTGAAATAACAGCTTCAAGGAAAAATTTTCCTCACGACAACTCAGATAATTTCCTATGCTCCTTTTGCAGACGTGCATATATGTATATATATTAAGTTTTCTGCGCGTTTAATTACATTTTTTTCGAACCTTAAAAAAACTTTCATTACAATAACTTAAGGAGAAAACTATTTACTCCTTGTATACTCTAAAGACTATGATTTTAAGTACCATTTAACAGATGATGTATATGGAGGGGACAATTGGGAAAATGTAGATACGTATAAATGTGTCAACAATATAGAAAATAAATTAAGCTGACAGTCAAAACTGTTCCTTTTAACCGGTTATTAAGTTATCATAGAATAATACTACAAATTTAAATGTTTTGAAGTATTTACGTAACAAGGTGTGACTGTAAGAAATCATCAATAGGAACTAATTTACAAAAATACAACGACATATTGAACAGATGCATATACGGTATGTGTGATCAGTGATCATTATTAACGACGTCACGTTTTGCGCCAAAGCTAGAACGATAGACAAAAAGAGTAATTCAATTTAGTTTCATCCGGGTATACATAGTGTGTGCGTGTATTACATTGTAACCACCTCCTGCGAACAGAACATATGACTGGGGGGAAATAAACGAGGGGAATATTGATGTAAGTTTCCAGCCCAGTCACAAACAGTTTTACAAGGATAACTGATAACACATTTGCACTGTGTCCACTATAGATTTAGTTCCGGAATAAAAGAACAGTGTTTTAGCTAAGAGGTTTCACAGACACACAAAAAAATTGTTATTAAAACCGCACGTAGTTTCGTACTTAACTTTTGTGGCATGTTTATTACCCACAGTAAAAATCATTACAACAAAACCACTGTAAAAAACATTTTGGATTATGCAGGAATATAAAGGGACTTACTAAGTGTACTGAAAATATTGATTACATACATTTATTTGTTTGTAAAAGAAGAAAGTCATAAGCTTATAAAATCATAGCTATTGAAGAGAAAATAAAATCAGTCGTTATATCACCGGGTGAAGTAGCGCGGTGGTAAACAACTCAATTCACATTCGGAAGGACCTGGGTTCGATTCCCTGCCATCCTAATTTCACTTTTCCAGGATTTTTTAAAATCACTCCAGGCGAATACTAGGATGGTTCCTTAACATAGGCCCTGGCCATTTCCTTCCCAGCTCCTCAGTAAAGTGTTTCTTTACCAAGGTATTGTCGCTGCTCAGGGCCACTCAGATAAAAACAAGTAAATAAAATCAGTCGACAAGTGTTTTATATAAATAAAACTGATAGGAAAAGTTGCCCTACTAACCCTAATAAAAATCAGTTTAATTTTCTAGCGGGAAGTGCAAATATGGCTGTGAATGTGTAGAGATTAGGTGTCTTCTTCCACCATGACGGACCGGGTTCAATTCCCGGCGGAGACAAACTCGAAATTTCGCAGTTAATAAACCTGGCGGACGTTGCCATCACCCTGTGGAGTTTCTCGGGCTACTACAGTTTCTCCCAATTTTGCATTCCGTCGTTTCCCATCTTAAGTCACTCTGCTCCCATAGACGCCTAGTACCTCAGCTACTACTCTCTGAAAAAAATATCTCGCTCACTTCAAACGATAAATCAGCGAGGACCGACCCTACTTTATGTCGCGGCGTGGTAAGTCATCGTTTGCTTGCGGGTCCCCTGGGGCCGCGGTGGTGTAGTGGTCAGACTACCCGCCTCCCACCTAGGCGCACCGGGCTCGATTCCCGGCGGGGTCACCCCCCTTAATTTTCGCATGTGGGAATGTGGGAATCGTGCCGACCGATGCCGCTGGTCGACGGGTTTTCCCAGGGATCTTCCGTTTTCACCACCCTTACATTCCAGCGCCGCTCCATACTCACCTCGCTTCACTCCCTCATCGGCTCTCCAGGCCTCGATGTTAAGAGCCGCCCAAATCTGTCCTCTCCACTTGCAGGTCCGCTGTCAATGACGAAGCTCAGCGATAGGGAAGAATGGCGTAGACACCGACAGCCCGCTTTACAGAAAATTTTGTTTACTGAGTCGACTCATCTGTTAACGAAAGTTCTCCAAAGTCTTCGTTAGAAAATCATTGTTCATAACTGCACTTACTTAATAGGGAACAGCCAACCGGCGTTGCTTCAGTTATTTGTCTGGAACGCCAGCCTAAAGTGGAAGAGTTTCTGTATTAGAGCTCTGTGTAACCCACAAACGTGTGCGTCTCGTTATATTTTGGCTTCAAGCTCAATCTCACTGGAATGGGCAACGATTAAATATTTTTAACGTTTAACCAAAAACACAGTTTGAAGTATTCACCGTAACTTTTATACTTTGTTAAAAAGATTGTCAAAACTATAATGTTTTTTAAATTGCTGTCCTGAGAAAGTATTAGTAATAATAATAATGTTCAAGTAACAACAAATTTATGCTTAAAATCTTTACAATCTTATATTATTACCTCATAAATTATAGCAACAGGGTAAATGGAAATGCGAATTATTCCACTTAGCAAAGGTTGCACAATCGACTTAAAAAAGAACAAGCATAACTTTGAAAAGTGATAACAAAAAATTCTGAACGAGATGTATTTAAAAAATTGAAGTAATCAGGTACGGAATAAAAATCATTATACATAAACCAGGACCGCCTTACACATAGGCAAGTTTGTGGCATATGAGACAGAACGGCGATGGGTTTCCTGGCACAGAGTAGTACAGTATGTTAATAATGGACGTTTTTCTGCGAAACTATTAAACGTGCGTCCAATGTACTGATCTACTAAAAGAACACATTTTTATACGAGGGCAGTTAATTTCTTTCAAGACGTCACGGACATTAGAAACACCATTTATGAGTACTCCAAAATGGCTGTTTTCAAAAATGCTGTATCTAAAAATATACGCGTTAGATACATACAAAACTACGCAAGGGTCCCGTATTGAGAGTATTCCTACAGACGTTCTACCAACTAAACAATAGGGTCACTGCTGAAAGTACCATAGGTACAAGCAGTGTGGCTAGAACACTCCACGCCATTTCAGAGCCTTGCGCTTATCGGCGATGGCGCACTTGATGCGCGTGGCAGTATCGCCCTTATCGCTCCCACGCTTCTCGGTCTCAAACGCGGATAAAAGCTCCAGGTAGGCGGGAGCCTTAAGTTTGAAGGAGAGAGGTTTACAATGGAGCTCTGCACCTGACAGAACAGCGCGCAGAACTCACCTACGCTACAAAATTTGTCAAAAGAAAGGTAGGATTTATGTTGCATGAAAGAAGAATGCATATATTTTGTAACGCTGTAACGTGTTTTGCTGCACTTTACTTATAAACACACTTTAAAAATTCAATTTATAGGAGTTTATCTTTAATTGAGATAGAAAAATAATATTTCCATTCAGAATGCGTCAGAAGGCACCAGCTGCCATAATTGTTCGTCAAGTAGGGCAGTTGATATTGTTTCTGTGTTTGCATTTAAAAACATATTAGAACAAATGTTAAAATAATATTTCTAACCATAGATTATATACATCCATTTGGGTTTTTAAAAAATGGTAGCTTTCGAGTCTTAAATGGAAGGGCAAAAATCAAATCATTAAAAATATTTGCAATTATTATTACTAATTTTATTGCATACATCCAGTGTAATAAATATGATGATCTTGCTTTATAAAGGTATTTTACTGCCAAATATGCTTCCTTAAATAGCCGAAATGTAAAAGCTTAACTTCTGGTAAAATTTTGTCTTTTATGATTAGATTTTTTAAAACAATTAAATAAATAAAATGTAGTGGTATATGTTTACTCTGTCCCAATTGTTATTGTGGGATTTATAAAATAACACATAGTAAATCATATTAACCTATCTGTTATCCTAATGTTTGCACACAACTCAACACACGGTTTTTTTTTTCGAAGGACGAAATCTCCGAATAGTTTTCACATTTTACAGACACAAGCGCACTATACAACATGGAAGTGTCGTGCGCCTGATACCATGCTTTTATAATTGATAATTGCGAAAAAAAAATTGTAGCTGTAAAATTGTACCTAACTATAACGCCGAACTTTACACGAGCGGTATTTATATTGGACATTTTTCTGTACTACTCTTTTGGCAGCCTATAATAGATGCCGTATGTATACCATAAATTTGATAAACAAAGTCACTATTTGAATATAGAAACCTATATTTGCAAAATATTTCGCAAATGAGAAATTCTATCCCCGTTCATATTCGTACGAAGAAAATAATTTATTTTAAGTGTAAGCTGAAGATAGTTCTGGTATTTTTCAGAGTGGGTCATAATTTTTGGGAAATGCAAATATCAAATAACTTACGAAATTCTAAGGGGGGGGGGGCCCTTCACAAAGACTAGAAACGGGAAAAGTCATTTTCTGTGCAAATCGAGACGTACAGCGCACATGGGTGTGACGAGTCAAACACTTGGAGTAGTTCTTTGCCGTCGTGGATTCCGCATGCGAGGACGCACGCGAGGGAGACGAGGTGTTCGGGTCGTAAATAGTTTCGGGTGACAAACTGCACCGCCCACAAAGCCCGAAACCGTTCTACGAGTGTCCCCGCCGCCACATCCATCCCTAGCGAGACGCCTGCTGTTGTCTGGCAACTATAAATCTCCGCAGTGGTGCGGAAGTCTTCAATCAAGTGGACCCACTCAGCATGGGTAAAAAAAAAACTTTTGATCGAATTTCGTGACACCGTGCATGTAAAAGTTATCGAGGAAAATTGCAATTATGTTCACACCTTGGGCGATCAGAGTCTACGTTGTAAAGTAATTTCTGGTAAACTTCCTGAGCTGTATTGGAAGTTTCTAACAGACACATTGTATGGAAATACTACCACATATCAAACTGCAAGTGTAGGAAAGCGTAATATCACTACTATACAAAGCTGGTAACTTCCATGCGCAATTCGACTGTTTCCTNGCACATGGGTGTGACGAGTCAAACACTTGGAGTAGTTCTTTGCCGTCGTGGATTCCGCATGCGAGGACGCACGCGAGGGAGACGAGGTGTTCGGGTCGTAAATAGTTTCGGGTGACAAACTGCACCGCCCACAAAGCCCGAAACCGTTCTACGAGTGTCCCCGCCGCCACATCCATCCCTAGCGAGACGCCTGCTGTTGTCTGGCAACTATAAATCTCCGCAGTGGTGCGGAAGTCTTCAATCAAGTGGACCCACTCAGCATGGGTAAAAAAAAAACTTTTGATCGAATTTCGTGACACCGTGCATGTAAAAGTTATCGAGGAAAATTGCAATTATGTTCACACCTTGGGCGATCAGAGTCTACGTTGTAAAGTAATTTCTGGTAAACTTCCTGAGCTGCATTGGAAGTTTCTAACAGACACATTGTATGGAAATACTACCACATATCAAACTGCAAGTGTAGGAAAGTATAATATCCCTACTATACAAAGCTGGGAACTTCCATGCGCAATTTGACTGTTTCCGTAGCAAATGTAGGATCGCTACCGTGGATGTATGGGAAATAACTTTACCTTCTGCGTTTTCCCACTATACATATACANTAGCAAATGTAGGATCGCTACCGTGGATGTATGGGAAATAACTTTACCTTCTGCGTTTTCCCACTATACATATACACTGATGTGGTAAATTTGCATATCATTTCTTAGAGTGCAGGTATTTTTGTTGAACAGGCCCATGCATCGAAAATCAGCTAATTTTCTCATGATCTCTCTCTTACTACAGCACAGTTCTGTACGTTCTAGATTAGAAGTCACACACCTTTTCACCTGATATTAAAAGGTGTTCAAGGAAAACCTAACCTCAGACACCTTGATTCGTGTTTTGCTGCTAGGTTTTAATAAACCAAGAAAATTCTACAACCCAGTTAACATAATATATCAATAACGAACTTGCGGTGTTATCGCTGCCAATACACTGCCTCGAGAAAATTAAGTACCATGCGTAATACTTCCTCAGTGTTATTGAAAGATAGAATTTGCATCTATTAGAGAAATTAAATAAAATCCGTAGCATGTACTAGGTATTCGAAACCGCTTACAAAACGAGGGCGAGAACACGCGATATTCGAAAATGTTAAAGAAAATTTTGTACATGTGAACAATTTTGTATCCAAAAATATATGAAATCGGCAGGAGTAGATGTTAGTAGCAGTATGTATGCTATTTTTTCTTAGATAGGGACTGAAGCGGGAATGCGGAGTCACAGACGCAATCTCGGATATCGTTGATCCTGTTCTGTCTTTCAACTTGCGCGATAGTGATTAAATCTATCAAACAGGAAAGATTTTATTATTTTCCAAAAAAATGAACAAAACCAAACCAAAAACCTATTTCGAAGCATTTTTCAGCCTTGATACAGATCCATCACGGAACAGCCGGAGAACTGCCTAAATTCGTCAAATACTCCTCTGCAGTCAAAAATAATAAAAAAAATACTTCACATATCAAATAATTAAAATTTGACCGTCTAAAATATAAAAAAAAGTCAATATCACTTTTATGTCAACCTTTCGTACCTCAAAAAAGTGCCAAAAAACAAATTAAAAATTCATCAGTTTTTATTATTTAGAACTGAACTGCATTTTCACATCACTGAAGAATACTTTTATTTTCGATCCTTTATAATAATCAGAAGAAATAAACCAGTATAATGTACACACTATATGGATGGTGAGTAAGTCCACCTAGGCCCAAAACGACATAACAAATACATCCTCTCTTAGAGTCGAATCCTTTTACCTTCCACACGCACCTCAACCGTACGCGATTGACACCCCACGCCCTTCTTTTATTCGTCGCTATTTATTACTTTCAACTTCATTCCCTAACCACATCCAGCCTCTATCCCGAGATAATAAATATTTAGTTTCTGATGCATGGCTGAGAGCGCTTCACTGAGTACAAAAGTAACTGAACCACCCATTCTTACCATTGTGGGCTGAGTATAGAGTCATTTGTCGTAAAACGCGCTTAGAACAAAATTTATCACATTCAAGAGAGAGCGTTCACGGAAACGCGTTCCTAATAAACTCTTTACAGACTCAATACCTTCAACAAAACGTAGCATTCTGTAATAGGAATTTCGAAACACTCTTCGCTAAGGCTTATTTGTTTTACTGTGCGCTTCTGCTTGTGCGCGCTTACTCACGTAAGACATTAATTACTTGCATATAACAAGAACCTGGGAATGAAGTTAGAACCAGAGTAATGAAGTTTTGTAACATGAGTGAGCATATATCACGCAAAGAGGTGTTATTACTGGAGTTAAACTCCATTTGCGAATTAATTTGAGTTGAGTGCTTCTCCAGTTTCAAAGTAATTTCTTGATGACAGTGTTCAGAATTAATAGCTTCATATACACCGAACCGAAAACATAGGTATAATACGTTTGTCACGTCCATTAAGAAAAGACAACTAAATAAAAATTATATTTTTTCTCCCCTTCACAAAATTGTATGGTTAAATTTGTGACAGTTTCTAGATGAACGTGGAAATAATTTTTAAGTATACGAACACACGTAGGACGTTTTTAAACTACACGTTTGTAAGGTGAAATTTCTCCCATGTTGTTGTTGTGCGGTTTGAGTCCGTTTGCTTGGGTGGGACATGTTAGACGTACGTCTATAGTGTTCGGTACCAGAAAGGGAAATCCCACAGCTGCACAACACATGTGCATAACTGTACCTACCCCTAACCAGCGCAACCCTCGTATGGCTCAGCGGCGAAACATTAAGGGTCACGCATACCTGGAGATATGTTTGGCGTTCGAGACCGAGAAGCGCGGGAACGATAAGGGCTACTCTGACACGCGTATCAAGTGCGCAATCGCCCCTATGTAAGCGCAAGGCTGTGCACTGGAGTGCAGTGTTATCGGCGTGCTGCGTGTACCTATGACCCTTTCATTTTATTTATGGAAAGTCTGTATCAAGGTTCAGTGAAAGGCTTTTGAGTATTTTTGTATGTCGCTGACGCGTATTCTTTGAAATACAGAGCTTTAAAAAAATCGTGTTTAGCTCTGTTGGGGTGTTTTGGCCTGATGTTAGTAATGGGCGTGACTTCTTGGAAGCACTCAACAGGCCACGTCTGGAGTGTGTGTTCTTTTTGTAGATCAGCACTTTAGACGCACTTTTAACAGATTCGCGGGAAAACGTGTATTTCAATCACACTGCAACGCAGTTCAAACGCCACGTGGGCAGACTCCTTTACACCACACGTGTTACTGCTGTCCCGCCTGTGAGGTATACAACCAGCATGTCTACCGCACGTTTATGGTTGCTTGTTTGCAGGCAATGCGCGATGCATCCCCGGCGCAAACTGATGCCGAACACCTGGAATTCCCAGCTATAGAGTACTTAAGAATACAGAGGCGAAATAGCCCCTTTAACCAAAAACTCCAGGAGTACACACTGGCAAAAAAGGCGTCACTAGCCAGTAACATGGCGCAACGTCGTTCGCCAATCAGCGCCTAGTAGCCTACTTGCAAGCCGGCAGCCCTACCAATAGGGAACCTTTCGCAGCAAGCAGTAACCAATCAGACTAATGCTCGTTCCCAGAGCTTCGCGCAGTCGGTCAGAGAATGGGTACGGCCAGATAAAATTTACCGCTACGCCATTTCGTGCCTTGTGTCCCAGCGAAGGACGTATGCGTATATCTTCTCCACTTCCACCCACACGAGCAAAGCTGCTTAATTTAGAACCTCTTTTGTTTTGACTGTAGTATTGCACCATCCGTAGTATTTTTGTTCACGTAAAGCTGTATACATAATGTTCGGAAACGCAGTGCCCAAGCTCCAGAAATATTTTATTTGAGTTAATTGTAATACGAAATCCCTATACACTTATCAGGAAAAAGTATTTTATATCATTTAATTGTGTTCAAAGTTGTGGTGTACAATGCCTGGAGAACCAGGCTGTGTGATAATGCGTGTAGGACAAGTTGCATAGAAAGTGGGCGCGCGACGCGCCGTATGTAATAATTTGGTGTCACGCACATACGACCTATGTAAGTTGTCCTACATGCATGCTCGCACAACCTTGTCCTGCAGGCGCTGTGCACTGCAACTTTGAAAACAATTATTTGATATAAAAATACGTTTCCGGACATAAGTGTATGAGGCTTTTGTGTTACTATTGCTTAAAAAAAAACACGTCTGGAGTTTGGGCACTGAGTTTCCGAACATAATGTATGCTTCAAAAATGTCAAACTATGATCCAATCTAGATATCGCATTAGTAAATATTAATGCCAAGCCTGAAATTTGGAAGGACCCCGGTTCGATTCCTAGTCCGCCAACCCGATTTCGATTTCCCATGGTTTCCCGAAATAACTCCAGGCAAACAGTTGAATGGTCCGCTTTCAAGACCTCGATGTCAAGAGCAGCTCAAATATCCCCACTCCACTCTCCACTTGAAGAATTCCTTAGTATTGGCCCTGGCTGTCTCCTTCCCCATACCTGAATGCCTGCTGATCGGTGCGTTCAAAACAAACAACAACAATTATTATGTTGACAGACATGTCTGTATTGCGCCTCCTTCTTTTCTAGCAACTGCATACGTAAAGAAGTATTTAACAAAGTAATGGGTTATATTCGCATTCGTTATTTTATCCTTGAGGTACCCAATTTCAAATGTGTAAATTCATCAGCATGCCGCACTTCTTATTATTACTTATGTTTTCAAATAGAGCACTGCAAATAAAATTTTAAAACAACTCATAATTTCAGCCGTTTAAACTAAGAATAGTGTATGTCTTTTTGTTTAAATTTAACAATAATAATTTGGATTAAGTGTTGTGCAATTTGAGTACTCCTTAAAAATGTACACCCGTTAATGAGGACAATATTAAAAACTCAAAAAATTAATAACTTTCCTTGGAATGACCTTCAAGTGTTCTGCTTTTTCACCCAAGTATCGTCGGTTTTATTTGCAGTGATGTCAGAACAAAGCAAAGTGTGGAATGATACGAACTGGCGATTTATTTTCTTTAGTGACGAACTGCGCTTATGGTTTTGGTAATGGATGACAGCCATGACAGATTATAATCAATCATTAATAATTATTAATGACCACTGAAAACCACTATAATTCCTGCCTCATTTTACAAGGATGCGTGCATAGTCTAATTCGTATTTTCTTCACAGTTTTTAATCAAACCTTTGGAAAAAACCCTCATATACGTGAAGGTTTTGGTGGTTTCCTATATATGCCATATGTCACAAGTGTTTTACACTTCTGTTTACATAAATGTATCTAACTTTTGTTTAAATTGACATTTTAATTACATTTAACTTATATATTTTGTTTATAATTAATATGAATAAAATCAAAAAGAAAATAGACGTGTTGGCAGTGTCTAGTAAGAAAAAGTTCTTATGCAAAATATGATTACAATGATTGCGCAGGAACGGGGTTCGTTTTCTCTTTGGCGTACTTTTCTAGACTTGGTTAAGCTTTGTTGGCATGGAGCGGAGGAATATCCTTGAAGTAGAACTTTAGCAGGGCTTCAAATAAGTCGGACGTTAACGTGAATGGACTTCAGCACAACAGCCTGGGGAGATATCTTATACGATCGTCGCTCATCGCTTTCAAAGATACAAAGGTACAAGTGTGTCTGAATGCATATCAGTCCGCTGAAGACATCTTGCGACACCATGCGCTGCCTCTCGCCGAAACATAGCTCCATTTTCCTGTGAATCTTTACGTCATATTTTATCGCTTTCGTGGCTTATCCGTTCACCTGATATGTCACCCATGTGGCATTTTATTTTTTTTGCAGAACGATATTGAACGCAAGCTTCGCCCACGTCGAAGTTGTTTTGATTTAGACCATAATTTCCAACGGCTGTGGGCATATACACAACATAATAGCATACGGAGTTTGTTTATTTAAACGCTTGAAGATATTCGCTCATGTATCCATGCCGATCCATCCCAAGCACAAGGCTGTCCAGATTGTGTAACTAATATGACTTTCTGTGCCGCAGGTTCAGGACGATCGTCCTTACCTATGCAGTGATACCGTATTCAATTATATTTTTCCGTCTGTACCCTAATGAAATTTCTTTTTAATCCAAATGTTTCTTCAGGAAGCGTAAATATTTATTGCAGTGAGTGTATTTATGCCGTGTATTACAAAGTCTCCAGTAAAAAAAATTTGGGAAGGGAAAAAAAACCTTACATTTTTTCCGTTTTAATATTTAATCTAGCTTTTTTAATAGTAGGAATAATTCATTTATTTACGATAAAATTTCCCTCTGCTTCATAGACTTGCATAACGTTCGGAATTAAACGTTTTCCCACTTTTCTGAGTAAAAATTGATTTGGGTTGAGTTTAATTAAAACGTAAAGGACTTAATTTAATTCCTGGATAACATTTTTACTGGAACGCTTAAAGCAATCATAATATCAATAAACAAGTTTATATTTGCGAATTGATATATTGTGTGCACATTACGATTTTTGGGTGTGATTAGTTCTTTAATTTAAGTTGCATCTACCTACATTTAACCAATTGTTATAAAAACAAATCAGTGCGTGTTCACAATTTTTATAAAACACATGGTTTGTTTGGTTTCCGCCGATATCAATTAACGTATCTTTATACATAGCCTGCTGGAAGTAGTTTAATTGGTTATTCAAGTAAATACCTATTCTTTTTCGCTAATGAAAAGGAAAAAGTTTAACTTTACCTATCTTTTGAAACCCATGAAAGGGGACTAAAAAAGTTTTTTTTTTAACTGTTTGCCGTATCTACAGAACATGGAAAGAGCAGAAAATTTCCAGAATTTCAAGAAACGTAGAATGTATATAGAAACGCACACATGCAGTTTTTTTCGTATGTATGTAGAATGACAACATTTATAAACAGACATTCCAATAAAGTGTTAGTGAAACTACGTGTGGTTTACCTAAACAAATCCAAAGGTATCCAATTTTCTGTCATTAATTTGCCCCCCCCCCCTTTTTTCCCTTAAAAAAAAACATTTATTATGTAAGTGTTAGTGACACATACGCAGTGAGTGTCTATTAATTTTCTTACCACCTTAAAAGTGATCACATTAGGAATTTGGCTGGTATTTGGCGTTAAACTATAATTTTATGTTTTAGGTGTTATTATCGTTCTAAGGCGAATGAAGCATGCTTTTACGAGTGGTTAAATTTTCTTATTAATTCATTAGAATTTTTACATTACAGATAATTGGTGGATGACATATATTAGTACCACTTCTGCTCGTATGACTTTCTGCCTGGGTAATTTATTATATTGAGAATCAAAATGGTTTTCAGTTAATTTCTACGTAGTTTTGTTGTATTTTCGGTAGGTAGTTCAAAAAAATGTAGCTCTCTCTTTTGAAGTGCATGGCATTTGGCTGGTGTGAAAAGGGTGGCCTGCAGAAAATGTTTACTTTACTCGTGCAAGAAAAACGAGCCAGAACATCGCACAAAAATAAAACATTGTTAACCTCTTTGTTTCGTCGCTGCGAACCAAACTGCGCGTTCTGCCAGCATAAAACTCTCGCGTCACTTTTGCCAGTTGAAACAGGAATGGCATGTCCGAAAGAGAACCTCAGTTTTATTTTTAAATACACTCCTTTTATTTAGTTGGCAGAATTTTCCTCTCGTCGTTCTCGGCGAGATGTTACACGCTGTCGTGAATAATTAAGATACTGCGTATTTGCCTTGAAAATGATTTTAAAATGACAGCCTCTTCTAAATATTGCCTGAAGGAATCGGGGGAGCAAACATTTTCGTAACTTGCACTTTTGACAACAATCTTGCTTGTAGAAATTTCACTCAATAATATTTCAAGTAAACATATGTCAATAAAGTTTTTTAAATTGTGTGACCAACATTAAAAAATATTTCTCGAGCGGAAATAAACAATTTTCACTTACAGAAAGTTTAAATAAATACATACTAATATGGGCAGAAATTATTCCGTTCAGTATGTTAAGTTAATAAATACAAAAATATTCCATAATTTTATTTGATAACGTCCTGCACTTCTGCTAAATACTGTTTCCTAGCTGTGACTAAACTTGAACAATAATTTTCGATGTATTTTGCTCAATTCGCAGCTTGATTTCTGTTTCATTAAATTCATATATGTTGCTGGGCGTGCACGTATATATGAGCGTGTATGTGTGTATGCGAGCTTCTCAAAATTCTCGATACTTTTGGGACCAATTTCTGTGAACTTCATATCTCAAAGTTTAGCAAGCGTAATACTATAGTTTAGCTAATAAGTTATTATGAAAGTTGGTTGAAAAACACGGAAAATATACGTAGTTTTGAATAATATAGTTCACATAATAACTTCGGAAACAAACAAGGGTTCTAAATACTTTATTTCTGTTTTAAAACATTGCAATAAAAATGTTTGGTACTTTTGAATGATTTATGCCATATGCCAAATGAAATATTATATTAAATCTTAACCTAATTGTGCAAAATTTGCTTTATTACACTTTTGGATAATCACATTAACGAGATTGTATTAACGTATTTTAACAAACAACATCATTTTAATTAAGATCTAAATGATATTACCCACAACGTCAAAAAAATTATGGAAAAAGTCAAAAAATTTTTGTTTTAATATAATTTCTTCTTGAGTGTGAATACAAAGGTTAGTTTAGTTGTTATTTAATAGATTCAGCATATGTACTCGATTTGTATAAAAGTATACTTTTCACCTTGTTGACCAATTTGAGTAAAATTTGGCATTTGGCACTTAAGAGCTTTATAAAACACACACATGCATAACGCAATTTTATCAACATAAAAAGACATGTGATAGTACTTTATTGGACACCAAAGGACACCATGTTTTAAAGCTATAGAAAACCCCTTGACAAAAATAATAATTATATTTTAAATATTTACTTTAAGATCTTCTCCTAGAATTACATAAACCGGCTTTGGTTATTTGACAAGTTACACGGTTGTAATGAAAATTTTTTCTTATTCGTGTTTTATGAACCGATGTTAATAAAAACTAAGTATGAAATCGTTTTCCTGCAACTTTCATAGTTAGCAGACACTGGCGCTATGTTTTGGTCTTAAATAACCGTCAAAATAACCAGTGCACAATAACAGATTAACGAATTTAACTGCATAATAATATCGTATTTTACGTAAATTGTTACAATATTTTCTTAAAATATCATTTACTTAAGTAAATTGACGGAAGCTTATTTTATCAGATATATTTAAATAAAATTACAGTGTTTAGAATTTTGCCATATTTATTATTATTTAGTGTAAAATTAGTTTGCAAAACACTTATAGTTTTAGTTACGTTATTCATGATAATTTATAAAAATTATAAATTAATTTCAGTTACTTTACCATGAACAATTTTTTTTCCATGCGAGTGTCTTCAACCCCTGCTTATATTTTAGAGCGTGTTCACAGCTTGATTGGTATCAACGAGCTCGAATGTGAAAACATTGTTATTTATCAATTGGAATACAACAGTTGATATATACAATTGAAATGTGTTTTCAGCAATTTGAATCTTGTTCAGAATAGATTACCAAACACTAGTCCCAAAAATTATATTAAGATTTGGCAATATATCAACACTTCATCAAGGTGTGAACCTAAGTAAGTTATTTAGAAACACCGGACCCTTCTCTCTAAGGCACTGAGCTACTCAATAAATGAAACTTAAAATAATAGCGCAGGGGAAAATGGTAATTAGCTATATCAACAAATGGTTTTTACAACAAATTGCTCGTACAATTAATTATCATAATTTATCTAACAATTCAATTTTTGTTAGACTAACAATTTTTATATACAATTATGAATATCTACGAAACTGAAAAAAAAAATTGGCGTTTACCGAAAATTATATTTACTTGAATACAACGGATGACTAGATAGTGCAAACATATGATTTATGCTTTTTTATAGCTTAAGTTCTTAATTGTTCATAAAACCTTATATTATTTTGATTTTCTAGTGTAAATCACCAGGACAGAAAAACTGAAATTACAGTGACGTCAAAGTGCACGTTTCAGTTTTCATTTATATTTTACTTCCGTATTAAAATCGCGTAGTGTGTAAATAATTATAGAAAGCGGTAGATGACAAACGCTTTCCTTAAACTGAAGTTAATTTAAAGTGTCCTACAAATTATTTTCTAAGGTAAGGATAAACTGTTCATTAAACATAAACGCGGACGACAGCCCACCACAGTGATAACGATTTGAAAATATTAACATCAAGACTTTAAGCTATAAAAATTAACTCCGGTCTAATATACCGACTATAACAATGTGTTGTGAACTGTACTTATCTAGGCACTGAGTGCTTTATCCATAAATGTTTTGTAATTTTTTCGAGAGGAAAAAATTGATAAAAAAATTTCTTCAGGTGTATTCGAACGATGGCCTAGAATTTTGGTAAGGTACGGTATCTTCATTTCGTACCACCTGTGTATTAGACGGCATAAAATAGTATTCCAGGAGCAGTGGACATGGCTGAAAATAAGACGTCATAGAAGTTTGGTAATTTGACTAATGCGGAA
Organism: Clitarchus hookeri; assembly: GCA_002778355.1. Taxonomy (NCBI): domain Eukaryota; kingdom Metazoa; phylum Arthropoda; class Insecta; order Phasmatodea; family Phasmatidae; genus Clitarchus; species Clitarchus hookeri. The sequence goes on along the minus strand of NQII01003166.1, from coordinate 229,290 downwards.
GGTAAGAGGGCATAGAAATACAATTATGCCTTTCTGTATCTCATATTTTTAGTGGCATAAATAAATATTTGAATAAATGTTATTGCTAAAATTTGACAGAATTAGTTTTTACTCGGTACATACGTACCGGGGTAACATGATAAAAACTCAATTATTGTCTTGCGAAATAAGAAGGAATTATGTATGTGGTTCGAGATTTAACGAACACTTTTGAAAAACATGCTTAATTTCATTTTTATTCCATAGTATGTGCTGGCATGTACAAATATTTAACGTTAGCGTAAATAAACTAGCAATGTGAGTCAATTTGGCAGCACCGTAGAATCAGCGCAGAGAAATATTGCTAATAGGCCAGTTCTAACTGTATCGTTTATAAAACAAATATACCCCATTATTTTAATTTGCCACCTTTTTAAAAACTTAACATATTCGCTGTCATATTAATATTCCTGTTCCAAACGAGAGTGTGGTTTTTGTGAGCATTTAATCTATTTTACAATGGTTGGAGTGCTAAATATTACCTACCAATTCTGACTCACAACGACAGGTTTTCAAATGGAACATTGTTGCTATAAATCTAAATTTATAAACATCGCCACTGAAATGTTCTTGGACAATGTCAAAACTTCTACGAAAAAAGATAAAAAAAGATATTAAGCAAGTGATGACAATCTTGCGCTTAGGAATCTACCTACATTATAAATTAGATGAAAAGAAATAATAAAAATCAAATTCCTCGGGTGCTTAAAATAAATTATCTTGAAAAATAACACTTGAGAAGAAATAAATACCACAGTCAGGCCCCTCATTACGTATGCAATAGAAGTGATTCCCGTCACACTAATAATGAACCTAAAAATACACACTGTTGAAATGGAACAACAGGGAGGGGCAGAAGTGGTCGAGCCAGGAACGAGAACATATAACAAACGAGGCGAGGTCAAATAGTAATAACGAATGGATAAAATCTATACGCGATCAAAGGGCGATGGAATACTCGTTAAAATAATTAGATAAGACAGATCGCCTGTAAATAGATGATAGGATGTCCAAACGAACGACGGAAAGACAACGTACGGCGGTGAGAAGCGTTATTAAAGAAGAAACCATATTGTGAGTAGTAAAGTCAGAATATTTACTAGGACGTTAAGAATATGGAACTGCTGCGGCCTATTTCTCAAACCGATAAGTTTGACCAGTGACAAGCAAATGGTAATTGAAGAGACGGGATAAGTAGTGGTGTTTGTGTTTCTCAAAGTGACCAATAGGGGCATTTCTGTTTCTCAACCGTTTCTGCCATACTTGCAAGTTTCAGTCACACGCGTGACTGCGGTACAAGTAAACAATGACTCAGCTTGAATTAGTCGTATTTCAAAAAACCTTATAGTATTGTATTGAGCCAGTACAAGGCCACCTGGCTCATCAGATTTTATGCAAAGTGTGACTTCTTGCTGCAGCATGCCTGAAGTTAAGCCCAATTAAGTTGAACATGTCCTCTAGCTGATTTGAGGTTGAGCGAAATGTTTTGTTAAGTTGTAAAACATTTTGAAGTGGGCATAAAGTCCTGCTTCTATATAACCTTTGCCTCCTTAATACTCTTCTCTTTAAAATATTCAAATATTCCTCTTCTAGAATCAGACGATGACCACATTTTACAGGAAACTCCACTTTAAAATATGAAACACTTTTCTTATTTACAAAAATTGTCGCAGTACTGACCATGATCACTATACTTGTCATAAAATCTCGTATTTAACAAGTAAATCTGGCAAGTTAATTACTTTTGTGAAACTAAACACTCATCTGAATGTAGAAATCGACTTGAACGTAGCTTGTCACTTGTCATTTATTTCATGTTACCGTCTTTAGGAAAGAGAATTGCTTGGCCAGTTACTTACTCGTCACTATGGGCTATTCACGCTAAACTGAGCACTTTTGAAAGCCGTGCTTAAGATCCACTTCGATGCACGTTGTGTACTATTCCGCCTTATGTAAAATTAACACTGCCATGTGCTCATCAATTATTCGTGCGTCGGTCAAGTGAAACTGTACAATTATTAGAAAACAAAATATTTTACCAATCAGACAATTCTTACACTTAGATGCATTATAAAAACAGAAAGCAAAAGAAATCATTTCACTTTTCGCAAATGTTCACCTAACGCTTTTGATTCGACGTTAATACCTACATGGAACTACTTTCCCTTCATCGTTACCAACTTTACTGGCCACATGTCACTCTGCGCGCCCGTTAAATTATATGGAGGTAGGAGCAGTGACTTTTTCTAAATTTGATTTAAAAATAGCTCACGTTATCGTGAACAGCCTTCAGTTATGCTTGTCACTGTAAAACTTGCTGCTTTGGGAAATAGGTACCGGGTCATGTTGCTGCCAACATTACGGTAAGCAGGTATGTCGGCGTTTGCGTTGTAGTGTAGGGTAAGGGAGGGATATTTTTTGTCAGAGGTTGAAGTGGCCGATGAATCGCGATCCAGTTGTCCGGGACCGGCCGTATGGAATTATTTCCACCAAGGCGGATAGTGTTCGCCGCGGGTAATCGACAGTGCAGGCCTGCCAACTAAAAATACAGGTGCGGCGCCCAGAGCGAGCGAGAGGCGGAGAAACCATTCTCGCTCGCGAGTAAATATAGAACAAAAGGAGGGCCGGATCGCCGGGGGGCAGAGACACGGCCATTGTTTACCTGTCTCGCTGGTTCGGATCCCGTCCGTGGTCTGCCGCACAAACACACCGCCGCTCCTGTGTCGGCGTCGCGCGTGCGAGGGAAAATATTCCCTCGTCAGATGGCGAGACTGATGAATCTGGGCGAGAACAACCGACACCCCTGTGTGGCGCTTCAAATTTCCCCCAGACTTCCCTAGCACGCCTCTTAAAAAATGACAGCGTGACTGAACGCCCAAGTGAATTGTCATCAGCTGCCATCTTAATTGTGTGGAATAGAGTGAAAAAAACTAATTTTACTATCCGAGTTAATTTGTCACGGTTATGTGAATAATTAGTCGTTCTTAGCTTGTCGTTTTTTCGACACTATGATATCAAAGCACTCTTATAATCATATCAAATTTATATTCAGGTCTGCACAATGAATTTGTGTTCTCAGTTCAGGGAAACCATTTATTATTCATTTTAATTATTCAAACTTGCCATATCACTATATTTTCGCTGTAACAAGCTGACAGGTACTTAATTCGTTATAAATTAAACATGACGCAACTGAAACAAAGATATGGAACCTCAAAAAAGAGAAATAGGCACTTGCTTGATCACAATTACGCAAAGATGTTTTAACGAGAATATTACATTTATTTACATATATATTATGTATTAAAATATTAGGGTTTTCAAGGATTATTCTGTTTAACTAAATTCATATTAGTACCGTCCTTAAGTGTCAAACTATAGTAATTGCGTCTCTAATCCAAGATAATATTTTCGTTAATTTTTCCAGTGTGTNGCCGTCCTTAAGTGTCAAACTATAGTAATTGCGTCTCTAATCCAAGATAATATTTTCGTTAATTTTTCCAGTGTGTTTTAGAATTGTTCCGTTATAAATTTTTGCTGTAGTGTTTTTTGAAAATAAGCATGTTTGCAGGAACAGCATGCCGATTAAATAGATGTTCTTTGTGCATCATGGTGCAGCCAGGGTTTCGTTTCTGGCGACAACAAATCGTTTTATTAATTGAAATGTCGATTTTGTTAATTTGGTTTCTCGTTTTAACATAAGTAACATTCCTATTTTATTATAAGTGGGGAAAACGCAACATTCTATGTAAGATCGCTGCAAGTTTAAAATGAATAATCGAATTGGTACTTACAGAATATAAATAACGTTTATTTTAATACAGGGGTGTACTGGAAGGGTAGGTTGGAAACAGAGGTGGATCAAGGCTTAAGGTTTTTTGTGGGAATAGAAAGGATATCTAGTAGGAGGTCTGAGGTTGTGGTATATTACCGGGAAAGTCGTCGAATTTAAATGTTGTAAGCGGTATTTTCTGCAAACAGGATATTAAATTAAANGTGGTATATTACCGGGAAAGTCGTCGAATTTAAATGTTGTAAGCGGTATTTTCTGCAAACAGGATATTAAATTAAATTTTAAAATTCAGTCAATTTTAACATTTCTTACTCATCACATTTCTGTCCTTTTTTTTGTGTTTCTTATTCTATGGCTTTTAGCATAGAACCTGCCACCACACTTATAACATTTACTGTTATAGTGTATTCGCGGTATGTTCACAAATCAAAACTTTGAAAAATCACCCCATGTACGATGCGTTTAGTTGTTTCCCATATGTATCATATACTTCTGTTAACATAAAAGTACCTTATTTTATGGTTAAATTAATATTTTACTTGCATTTTACTCATAAAATAAAATATTTCATTCATAACTATTATGAACAAAACCAGAAATAAAATAGGTGTGTTTTTAACGTCTAGTAACAAACAGTTCTTATGCAAAATGTTATCNCGCGTGCGAGGGAAAATATTCCCTCGTCAGATGGCGAGACTGATGAATCTGGGCGAGAACAACCGACACCCCTGTGCGACGCTTCAAATTTCCCCCAGACTTCCCTAGCACGCCTCTTAAAAAATGACAGCGAGACTGAACGCCCAAGTGAATTACCATCAGCTGCCGTCTTAATTGTGTGGAATAGAGTAAAAAAAAACTAATCTTATTATCTGAGTTAATTTGTCACGGTTATGTGAATAATTAGTCGTTCTTCGCTTGTCGTTTTTTCAAAGCTATGATATCAAAGCACTCCTATAATCATATCAAATTTATATTCAGGTCTGCACAATGAATTTGTGTTCTCAGTTCAGAGAAACCATTTATTATTCATTTTAATTATTCAAACTGCCATATCACTATATTTTCGCTGTAACAAGCTGACAGGTACTTAATTCATTATAAATTAAACATGACGCAACTGAAACAAAGATATGGAACCTCAGAAAAGAGAAATAGGCACTTGCGTGATCACAATTACGCAAATATGTTTTAACTAGAATATGAAATTTATTTACATATATATGTACTATATATTAAAATATTAGGGTTTTCAAGGATTATTCTGTTTAACTAAATTCGTATTAGTGCCGTCCTTAAGTGTCAAACTATAGTAATTGCGTCTCTAATCCAAGATAATATTTTCGTTAATTTTTCCAGTGTGTTTTAGAATTGTTCCGTTATAAATTTTTGCTGTAGTGTTTTTTGAAAATAAGCATGTTTGCAGGAACAGCATGCCGATTAAATAGATGTTCTTTGTGCATCATGGTGCAGCCAGGGTTTCGTTTCTGGCGACAACAAATCGTTTTATTAATTGAAATGTCGATTTTGTTAATTTGGTTGCTCGTTTTAACATAAGTAACATTCCTATTTTATTATAAGTGGGGAAAACGCAACATTCTATGTAAGATCGCTGCAAGTTTAAAATGAATAATCGAATTGGTACTTACAGAATATAAATAACGTTTATTTTAATACAGGGGTGTACTGGAAGGGTAGGTTGGAAACAGAGGTGGATCAAGGCTTAAGGTTTTTTGTGGGAATAGAAAGGATATCTAGTAGGAGGTCTGAGGTTGTGGTATATTACCGGGAAAGTCGTCGAATTTAAATGTTGTAAGCGGTATTTTCTGCAAACAGGATATTAAATTAAAGTTTAAAATTCAGTCAATTTTAACATTTCTTACTCATCACATTTCTGTCCTTTTTTTTTTGTGTTTCTTATTCTATGGCTTTTAGCATAGAACCTGCCACCACACTTATAACATTTACTGTTATAGTGTATTCGCGGTATGTTCACAAATCAAAACTTTGAAAAATCACCCCATGTACGATGCGTTAGTTGTTTCCCATATGTATCATATACTTCTGTTAACATAAAAGTACCTTATTTTATGGCTAAATTAATATTTTACTTGCATTTTACTCATAAAATAAAATATTTCATTCATAATTACTATGAACAAAACCAGAAATAAAATAGGTGTGTTTTTAACGTCTAGTAACAAACAGTTCTTATGCAAAATGTTATCNCTATGAACAAAACCAGAAATAAAATAGGTGTGTTTTTAACGTCTAGTAACAAACAGTTCTTATGCAAAATGTTATCAAACTGAACACGCATGCATACGGTGCGTTGTCCCTGTGTGTAATTTTCTATACTTGGTTAGGCTTTGTTTGCACGAGGTGGAGGAATGATCTGAAAGTAGAACTTGAGTAAGGCTTCACAAAAGTTGGAAGTAACCGCGAACGGACTATAGTAATATTCTTGTTTCTTGCAGGTGTAAGGGTCGTCTGGCTTTTAGGACCTTGGTGGGATTTCCAACCTCCAATCCCTTGCCCTTCCGCCCCTGTTTTTAGGGGTTTTGGTACAGAAATAAATGGTAATACATTGATAAAAATGTACAGGTTTCTGGAACGAAATAGAGAAAAACCAAGAAACGGAAATCCTAGATATGTTTATCTCTAGCTTTGTGAGTAAATATTTTCCCTGCGTGATGCATTACTGTAGAGCTTTTTCTCAAACCGCAAATTTGCACGTTTAGGTATGGCGTAAGATATCCCGCTAAAGGACTGTATCATTCCATCGAATATTTACTCAGTATGTAGGCAAAAACTATAATTTAGAATAATTGTCCTTTCTTGATATTTTTACATTAGGTTCTAGTAACCTGTAAACTGCAATTAATTTGATCAGCGTAAGGTTATATACATTGTTTCCTTAAGTAAATATTTGGCAATCAACATGTGGCGAGTTGAAGGATTAGCTTATATACGCGCTTATTACCTCTCTTTACGGCAGAGTCTAACGGTTCCCGAGGTCTCTGTCGATCACAAGGGGTGTTTCTTGGAGTACACAGGCAACAGGGTTGATGAACTCGGTACCTGCCGAAGGAAGAGCAGAATGTGCTGTGGTAGACAAAATAAAGAAAGTAAGACACTACCCTTTCAGTAAATGTACAATCAATTTAACTCGTTTATTGAGATACTTGCTTTAAAGGCGGAATTCTTGTATGGACCTGAGAGCTTCAGAAATTTTATTAAGCTGAAGTTACATACAAAAATGACACACACGTATGGCGTATCCAGAATTCGAGCCCTATAACTCTTTTTTCAAAGCCGCTTTAACTGTTTAGTGATTAAAACATGCCCTGAATATTACAAACAGATGTAATATTTGGTATTTGCTGTATTTTCATTTGTATATCCCTTTCTCCACTCTCAGAGTCAATGGAAAACTTCCGCGCTCCTGCGTAGATTTTGCAGTAATGAAAGTACTGACTGGAAAGTTCTTGGCAATATTCAATCAAAAATGGCAGAAAATTTTTGCTCCTTTCCTGTGGTTCCCATGGGACAGTGCAAGCTGCTTATGATTCGTCGGTAACTCTACCTTGATTAATCGGCCACTTGAGTGTTACTATCGAACCAGATTTGATATTAAATTGAGTCATGCTATGTTGAAGTATATTATCAGCAGTGTACCGAGACAATGTTTTATTTTAATATTTTTCTTATAATTACTCCAATGCGAAAGTACACCTTCATTGCAAAGGTACTCGGAAATTATGTTAACGAAATTTTTCGTATAATTGTGTCGGTATCTACCGTTGCTCGTGAGGCAAAAGAGGAATTCAGTGATTCTCAACTACGTCAAATATTTTCGAACTGCAAGTAGCTCATGTCTCTATGGAGAATAAAACAGCATTACTTTAGAGCTCTGAATGGTCTGAAATAGTGAATCCGACTCATTATGTAGTAAGTGATAATATGGCACCAAAGTGTCATTTGTCTCCATTATTAATCCAATTGAAGCTCTTGCAATGGGTTTCTTAATTATTTGATTATTATTTGCTTCCACGTAAGACATAAACCATGAATAATTTACTCATTCGTGTAGAGAACTGGTGAAAAGATTAACTCCTTAACATATTATCCCGGATATACTCGTTCACGTATGACGGGTTGCAAAATAGGTAAAATTACGGTGGTTGTTGTACAAGCTCAGAAGCCAGTACCAATATTGACAGCGTCTTCCACTTGGTTAATTACATTAGCTGCTTTTGGCACACCAATATTTTATTACTGTTTGCTCTCAGTGCGATAGATCAACAGAAATTATTTTCATATATTTCATCGTGCAAGTTATTGCCAGCAATTTGCAAATACTTGTCAGACCAAAAATCTCCTTTTCCGCAACACCTTTGACGAGAAATTAACGTTTAAGTTAAGGGGTTANCAAATACTTGTCAGACCAAAAATCTCCTTTTCCGCAACACCTTTGACGAGAAATTAACGTTTAAGTTAAGGGGTTACCGATCTAAGTCACAGAGGTAGCCGCGTGCAGTAAGTAATAAAGTGGTAAGTTTATGACTTCACTTTTCTTTGTTGTAATTTTAACACTTTTGAAAACTCTGCATAATTTCCAATTTCTGTCCGTAATGTATTCTTCTACGCAATATGAAAAGTGGCATTGACACGAGCATTTTCACTGGCATTGATGTGTCGATAGAGTGATAGTTTGTAATTAATTCAAGGAAAAAAATTCTAATTTTAATTCAAATAATATCGTAATTTTCACAAAATGTAAAGCAGACGAGTTCAGTACTTGGCCATTCCTAAAATTACGCTTTTTTAAAAGTCATAAATACGGAGAATTACTTCTCATAACCTGGTGCATACATTAGTGTAAATGGGTATGCGAGTGTTTAATTTAGTATATTAAAACCAGAAATATAGTCCATTCACAGTTACTTCCAACTTCTCTGAAGTCCTGCGAAAGTTCTAACTACAGGTTATTCGCCCGCTTCATGCTAACCAAGCTTAACCAAGTATAGAACAATACTCCAAAGATACAGCGCACCGCATTAGTGCGCACTCAGTGTAATAATATTTTGCATAAGAACTACTTATTGCTAGGCATTGCCAACACACCTATTTTCTCCCTGTTTTATTAATATTAAGTGCGAATAAAATATTCCAATTTGTGAATAAAATGTAAGTAAAAGATTAAATTAATAAAGAAGGTATTTTTATGTAAACTCAAGTATAAAACGCTTGTGACACATGGAATATTTAGGAAACAATCAAGCACGTCATTCATGGAGTGATTTTTCAATGTTTGTTTCAAAAAGTGTGAACAAACCGCGAATAGATTATACTAGGAATACGCAGTTATCTTCACAAGAAAAAAAAAAAGAATGGATATGGCAAACTGATGACGGTAGTATAACCACAAGATACGTCTGTACTATGGCGAGCCGCGATAGCGTTGTGATAGTGTGACGAACCGGATTCGATTCCCAGCGGGGTAAATCCTCGATTTTTGCATGTAGGAAACGTGACGGACGTTTGCCATCGACCTGCGGGTGGGTTTACTCGAGATACTCCTGGTTTCTTCACAATTTCATTCCTTTTCTGCTTCATCGTCACATCGCTTCAACTCCACCAAACACTTAAAAGCTCGACTTTTCAGTGCCACCAAAATCTCGCCCTTCCACTCTATGTTGAGCTCAATTTTTCTCTAATCAGGCTACGCTTAGAGTTTTATTTTTTGACCTAAGCTCGTAATTCGACGTGCCTTTGGAGATGTCAGTTGAGACGAGGCTTTACTTACAGATAAACTATGAAAGTCTTGCAGTGAGTAGTCTACTTATTAAAATATACATACTTTGGGAAAACCATCACATAAGAAGACACAAATGCACTCAAGACGAAGGACGTATACTGAATATGGTGAATTTATCGCATCAAATTTCGGTATGTGTTGATTCAAAAATCTTTTTTTGAAGATGTGGTAAGAAATGTAGCTTATTTTCTCATTTGAGTGAGGTACTTTTCAAAATAAAGCTTGCCTTTATCACTACTGTGAAACTGTACTGGATACACAACAAGGAGATGACGTTTAGGAAAAAATTATGTCGAAGGAAAAAATTAATTTTTTAAGACTAAAATTATATTTCTTGGTAGAAAAGTTTGATTTGAAAACCACATTGACAAAGCAACGTCGGCGGTGCTCGGACAAGCAGAGCTGGCCAGAACCGCTAAAACTGCAAACCTCTTGCGGCGGCGAGCTCCCGGAAGGATTTTGTCATTTCACGAGCCAAGGAATAAGNGTAGCTTATTTTCTCATTTGAGTGAGGTACTTTTCAAAATAAAGCTTGCCTTTATCACTACTGTGAAACTGTACTGTATACACAACAAGGAGATGACGTTTGGGAAAAAATTATGTCGAAGGAAAAAATTAATTTTTTTAAGATTAAAATTATATTTCTTGGTAGAAAAGTTTGATTTGAAAACCACATTGACAAAGCAACGTCGGCGGTGCTCGGACAAGCAGAGCTGGCCAGCACCGCTAAAACTGCAAACCTCTTGCGGCGGCGAGCTCCCGGAAGGATTTTGTCATTTCACGAGCCAAGGAATAAGNCACCGCTAAAACTGCAAACCTCTTGCGGCGGCGAGCTCCCGGAAGGATTTTGTCATTTCACGAGCCAAGGAATAAGGATAAAAAGTAAAAGGAAAATTCCCAAAGAGATGGACAAAAGGGGGAGGAATGAATGGCGCCTGGACCATATTTCATCCCGGCCTCTCTCGGCCGGCTCTCCCATCTCATCACATTTACCATCCCGGCGAAGTGCCGCGGTTCTCGCCCGGGATGAAAAGAATCATTTTATCGGTTAGTGAATCAGTGCGGAGGTGCTGGAGTAGATTGATGATGAAGTGGAGACTCAAATCTGGTCCCCGCGGGGGCCTCGCAGGGGTGTGCTCGGGCGAGAGCAGCAACACGGGTACGGTGCATGCACGTCGGGGGTGCGGGGAAGACTGTGTGGGGCGAACGCGAGGGTGCAGTCGCTGGGGATGGCCTCTGTGGGAACTGCCGACACGCTTTGCTGTATAAAAAGTGGACACTTCTACGCCGTCAAACCGTACACCGATTTTTCCGTACTGTCTCAACGTTGCACCAGGAGAAGTATGTGACTGCAGACGCTGAAAGTCCTTCCATTCACACGATCAAATATTTATTGCATTCAATTACTTTAAGGGAATTTATAGAACTAAAAAATAACTTTATTTGCTTTTCAATGAATTGAATTCAATAAGCTTTCAAGTTTCCACATGAAAATTTATCACGAACTTTTTAATGAAACCAGTTAAATCAATACCGAAACTAAATTTTTTGAAGTATTTACGACTCATGCATGACACGAAAATAATTGGTTAAAACCCAACAAATTTTCTTGTACATTTTATTTTTTNAAGTATTTACGACTCATGCATGACACGAAAATAATTGGTTAAAACCCAACAAATTTTCTTGTACATTTTATTTTTTCAAAATATGCATCATTATGCTGCAAAAACTTAAATGTGTGCACACGACTCTATTATTATGATATTTCATCTGTTAATACTGCCTGAAAAGCTGTGATAAGAGATTTAAATTTTGGATTCAAAAAAATATGAAACGTGCTTGAAACGAAAATCTTGAACGAAAACGAGACATTCAATAAATTGAAAGAGAAAATGGAAGCGATTATGATGATTCTATGACGTCATATACCATTAAATGAATTCAATTCAATAAAACTCAAAAGTAATTTGAAACCTAAACGTCTTGTACGACTGATATCTGCAGNAAGTATTTACGACTCATGCATGACACGAAAATAATTGGTTAAAACCCAACAAATTTTCTTGTACATTTTATTTTTTAAAAATATGCATCATTATGCTGCAAAAACTTAAATGTGTGCACACGACTCTATTATTATGATATTTCATCTGTTAATACTGCCTGAAAAGCTGTGATAAGAGATTTAAATTTTGGATTTAAAAAAATATGAAACGTGCTTGAAACGAAAATCTTGAACGAAAACGAGACATTCAATAAATTGAAAGAGAAAATGGAAGCGATTATGATGATTCTATGACGTCATATAGCATTAAATGAATTCAATTCAATAAAACTCAAAAGTAATTTGAAACCTAAACGTCTTGTACGACTGATATCTGCAGCTTATGATGTCGGTCGAGTAGTTACTGCGATGCAGTAATGAAACTTGCAATATCAAAAGGAATGAAACCAATCATATTTGAAATATTGAAATTATCACAGAGGTATTTAGTATAAAATGTTAAAACATTCTGACGCTGCAATTAATAACTGAAATAAAAATTGCAATATCTGTGCTTATTTTTCTGATGTATTGTGCACATCAACAAGTATCATGTGCATTATTTTATAAATACATTTTTTTACCCATTCCTACGATAGACTTTACTGCGTGGGTACTTATAGTTGTGTAGTGGTGTTGGTCATTCCTGCTAAAACATTCATCCCAAAGTTTGCGAACAATATTTTTAAGTTCGTTTTGTCCTGCTGGTTATAGACTACGTGTTTTTTCTTTTGCTTTGCGTGACTTGTTTTGGAACAAAGAAAGATATTTTCAAAATTGTTCCAACTGACTTATTTTACTAGGATTCCTCGCCATACGAATCCAACTTACGTGACTGAGAGTTAGAGATCGTGAATGAAGCAAAAATACTCAGCGAAGTTGTATACATATGATTAAAGCATTTCTAATCAAATAAGGCGGTAGCTGTTCTTATGTGAAAGCACCTAAAAAAAATCTTAAAATTTGTTGCGTCCTAATAATTTGGTTTGAGTTCAGTTACAAACGGTAAACTATTTAATATATCCGAACTTAGCCATGAGCAAGTAACGGGAAATTCAGGTTCTTGTTCTTGTGATTCAAGCGTGAACCATTTCTCACAGATTTCTGCTTGCATGCTTGTAATTAAAGTAGGCGCAAATAGCCTTTTGGATTGGTGTTAATAACGAAACTGAACATTCTTTTGTTATTTAATATACATTTTTACCATTTGTTTTTTGCATGACAACGGCATTTCCAGCCAACAGATTGTTGCGTATTAGAAAAACAGCACATTTAAAACACTCCTAGAAAGCGATGTCTGGAGGAGAAAAAAAACTTGAATAAAATCTAAAAAAATATACGGGGATCCCACATTATAAGTACAGTCAGAGACGTCCAGTTGTTAATGTAAGAATGCTGTTATTAATAAAAAAAAAGTGGTCAGCGAGTTTCGTTGAGGTGCTCGCTTTTCCGCGCCATTAAATGTCGTCGCTGCTACATCTTAGGCTCTCGTTCGAAGTCGGTGGGTCCCGCATTGCTAGCCCTTTTCTGACGGTGTACGCGTAGTGGATTTCCCTGTAGGGATTATTTACGAGATTAAAATATCCGGGCGATCAATGACGTCACGAGTTCTTTCTATTCCCTTGGCCCATCTGTTAGCTACCCTCCCTGCGTCTGCCATAAAATAATTAACTCACAGCGTGACCGTTAAATCGACGACATGGGAAGCTCTGCTACACATATGGCCTCGCATTGCGACCCCACAAATACGAGCACTCCAACTCAACTAATACACTCACCTCCTAATGCACGCACAACGCCAACAGTCGCTCCAAATGAAGCGTGTAAACACGGTTCTAAATTACACGACTTGATACAGGATCTTTTCCCCCGCACATTGGGGTCGTAGTGAAACTTTTAACTAGATCTAGACGCACACAAATGTCTTACCAAGTAGGCCTACATATATCTACACCTACTATATATCTGTAACTTCCACAGTGTCAGAACTAAGAACTATTGTTTCAACCAACACACATTACCAATTTATTGAAAACTTAATTTAGAAACGTCCAGGCACATTGCAGATGCGTGCGGTTCGCAAAATCATAGAAAGTCTTTTCCACGCGACGAAATGCCACGTGGCTTGCAGGCAATTAAAGAAGTTGGCAGACTCTGATATTTATTTTTATCCTAGGTGTACGCATTTCAGACTTTATTTTTAAAGTAAAGGTGGTGTTGTCGGCGCCCCCCATATTGGATTATATTTTCAACACATAAGGGTAGTTAATTACTCGATTTCAACATCAGGTGTCGATTTAGCCGCTAGGCGATATGTCGACACCTATATTTTTATAGGTATATGAAAATATGTACATTTTTTCCTATAAAAAAAAATATATTTCCAATGGGCAGTATATCTACCTGCATTATGTAGGAATTTTATTACCTACATAACTTATTACATCTCTTTTTTTTTAATTAAAAATTTAAAGTTGTTCAATTTTGAAAAGTATTTCTATTTATTTCTAAATTCGTACATATAGTACAATGGTACTTTAAACAGTACTTTTTAATTACATTAATTTTATTTCTGTACGTTTTAAATTTTAATTTTATTCTAGCAAATTAAGTAAACCAAAAATGAAACACAATTTTATTCACAGACAATTTTTTATTCATTAAATTTAATACAGTCGTTCATGCCCTCGCAAAAATATTGCAATATTCTTCGATATATTTATATGCTTCTCAATATATGCATCATGGTTGTAGGTTACAGTCTTTTAAGGATCTCGCTATTCATTCTCGTATTTTCATTATGAGGAAATATCGTGTCATCATTTATTACACTGACACAATGTGTAGGGCGGGTTATGTAGGTAACTGCATGTTTGAGTACAAGCGCCGAAGTCACAAGAGGCTTGCTTGCAGCAAACCTGGTATTGAGGTACTGATGAGAAATTAACTTCACCTTTACTGGTATTTGCATGTCTAAGTAAATTGTCGCTATGACTGAACTGCTTACCGCACCTGTCACATAAATATGACATGCGACAGTGATTATTGGCACAATGGAAGCTTTCATGGCACCGTACGCCGTAGCCGAAAGCAAACGTCTTATCACAAAAGTGACACTGATGACGACTTAGTGGTTCAGTCAAAGACTCGAGCGGACATGTTGGAGATATAGGTGCTGGAGCTAAAGAAGCAGGTAACGCCATCAATGGTGTTCTAGGTACCTCAGCCGAAAAGTTCGATGTCTCGATTGAAGATTTCGTAAGCGTCACAGCTGAAGAAGTCGNGGTGTTCTAGGTACCTCAGCCGAAAAGT
This sequence comes from Clitarchus hookeri, assembly GCA_002778355.1. Taxonomy (NCBI): domain Eukaryota; kingdom Metazoa; phylum Arthropoda; class Insecta; order Phasmatodea; family Phasmatidae; genus Clitarchus; species Clitarchus hookeri. The sequence continues at coordinate 214,281 of NQII01003166.1, read as the reverse complement.
TCGATGTCTCGATTGAAGATTTCGTAAGCGTCACAGCTGAAGAAGTCGATGGTACTGTACCTTGCTGTAGATGATCGTACTGCACTGGTGAGAGTAGATGCTGCTAGGGTGTAGACATCACTGCTGAAGAAGTCGATGGCGCTGATAGAACAGGAGACATGTCACTCGAAGAAGGGCGAGAAACAATTTGCGGGCAATATTCACTCCACTTTAACGTAACTGGACATGAATTACCTGGCGTAGAAGCTAACCGAGACGATCAACCTTTCACACTAGCCGTTGTCAAACTAAGCCTCTTAACTGAGCCCCATTGTTTATAATATACGCGTATGGAAGCCCTTTGAAGTCATATTGACTTCGTACCTAATGTTTTACACCATTAATCTATTATTCGTACATCGGCTAGCCAATCTGCGAGTTGCCACGTGATTACAGCTGACCAATCAAATGTAAGCATTGAGAAATCACATGCAGGCAGGTAGGCGGGCTTTAGGTGCTTATCATTATTATATATACGAACCACACAAACAGAGCAGCCCTTCAGACAATGTGGAAACAGCTCTAGTAGAAGACATTTACTCACAAGCACGACCCGGCGACGAGGAAGCAAACACGGAACACAAGTGCCCGATGTGTGTAGACCTCGATGAAGATTTGGATGACTTAGTCAAAGGTTTTTGAAAAAAATGTATATAATTATCCGTGTGCATGTGAACTTGATTTTTATTACAAAAAATTGTATGCAAATAAACTGCAATATTTAAGTATTATTTGCAAAACTATTTCACCATCAAGCATATTTCACTCTCGACAGACTCCTGCAGACTGGCTCCTGCAGACTGGCTCCTGCAGACTGGCTCCTGCAGACTGGCTCCTGCCGACTGACTCCTGCATACTGACTCCTGCATACTGACTCCTCCCGACTGACTCCTCCCGACTGACTCCTCCCGACTGACTCCTGCCGACTGACTCCTGCATACTGACTCCTGCCGACTGACAACAGCCGACTGACTCCTGCAGAGTGATTTCTGCCGACTGACTCCTACAGACTGACTCCTGTAGACTGACTCCTGCTGACTGACTCCTGCTGACTGACTCCTGCCTACTGACTCCTGCCTACTGACTCCTGCCTACTGACTCCTGCATACTGACTCCTGCATATTGACTCCTGCCGACTGACAACAGCCGACTGACTCCTGCCGACTGACTCCTACAGACTGACTCCTGTAGACTGACTTCTGCATACTGACTCCTGCTGACTGACTCCTGCCGACTGACTCCTGCCTACTGACTCCTGCCTACTGACTCCTGCCTACTGACTCCTGCATACTGACTCCTGCATATTGACTCCTGCCGACTGACAACAGCCGACTGACTCCTGCAGAGTGATTTCTGCCGACTGACTCCTACAGACTGACTCCTGTAGACTGACTTCTGCATACTGACTCCTGCTGACTGACTCCTGCCTACTGACTCCTGCCTACTGACTCCTGCCTACTGACTCCTGCCTACTGACTCGTGCCTACTGACTCCTGCCGATTGACCCCTGCAGACTGACTCCTGCCAAGTTGTTACTGATTTGCTGGTTTAAAAATAACTAATGTATTATACATGAATATATTAATTTACATATATGCAGGTAATTCATCGCGTTCACTCACCATATATACCGCTCACTCGCGAGCATGCCCATGATAGTCAATGTAGAACCATCCGATCGGGACTCGAATCGGTGACTCGCTAACATATTCGATTCCCAGAAGCAAGTCGCCTCTTTGCGATGCATTTCAAAAAACTTTTCACTGACCATTCATCCATTGTGCGAACCAACCCTCTCGAAAAACTTCACGAAACACATAGTGAATTATCCATCTGATTGGAGGAACATTTCAGGTACTGCTCTTTTAAGGAGCCCGTATTATTCTCCGACAAGACCTTCTGCCATACAATTGAAATAAAAAAATACGGGAGCACTCTGAGAAAACCCAAATACTCGTTTGCCCCAGAAGAAAACACGTACGTAATTACATAACTATATATTATTTTTATGTGATTGTAGGTGTATATTTACATATGTAATATATAAATGTATATATAGAAATAAAGATTTTAAAATTTATTCTTAACACAATTATGAATATTCCTATATTATATTTGTATATGTACGATAGTACTTTAGAAGTCTTGCATAAGATATACTTGTAAGCACATTGTGTATCCTTCCGCCATTTGTAAAATTATTATAAAAGTAAATATATCACAAATTTTTTAATCCATACGCTTACAAGCAATAAATAAATCAACAAGAAAAATAAATCATTGTGGTGTTGATAAATGTTTACCGAACTCTTTTAATTCCACGTGGTGACAGGGAACTACTTTCCCTCCATCGTTACCAACTTTACTGGGCGCATTCCAGTTTGTGTGCACAAGTACACGCAGATATAGGCTATTCACGATAAAGTGAGCACTTTTGAAAGCTCTCTCATTTGGAATAATAGTCAATAAATATACTTCATTTTAGCAGTAGACGTTAATTTCCGAGTGCGGTGGAATNCTCTCTCATTTGGAATAATAGTCAATAAATATACTTCATTTTAGCAGTAGACGTTAATTTCCGAGTGCGGTGGAATTTACACACTGTGATTACTTTTCTACATGACAATATTTAATTTTAAAATGTTGTTAATGTGTAAAGAATGGCCGAAAGGAAAAAGTAATAGGGACTCAAAAGTGCTCATTTTACCGCGAACAGCCTATAGGGAAAGCGTAATTTTTCAAGGGGCGATTTCAAAAGTGCTCCCTTTATCGCTAACAGCGTGCACCGACTCTTCGCAAAACGGAGAACAGCACAGCTTCTTCGCCGAAGTGAAGACGTTTGTTAAACGGGGAAGGCGATGAGTAGTTTGAAGCAGTACGACCTGCAGCCTACGGCCCCTCTGGGGGCGATGCTAACGAAAGGGAAATAGGGGCAATCTCTTTCTCCTGTTTTCATCGCGGCGTTACCTTTAATAAGCCGTGACCAGAACGCTTCTTACCATCCCCCCCCCCTTGAGCAGCGACAGACGGGCTTCTACCCCCTCGCTTCTCGCCGCTGGCTGGATGGTCGTCGCTGCGGCGAATCGGAGGTCGCATCTCACCGTAATTGCCCGCAGAGGCGACGCAGGCGGCCATCCCGCGGGATCCTTACAAACATTCCGGATAAAAGGAAATGCTTCCAGCCTTCCCCCCCCCCCAGCGCCTTTTTACCACTGCTACATTCCCCAGCAGGGTTGCCAACTTGGCGACCTTCCCACCAGTTCTGGTGTTTTCAGGAGATGGTCTGCGGTGGCCAGTCGTGTTTTGAAGGTTATCTATATCTTTAAGATTACTAATTTCCATGGAAAATACTATGTACACTTGGAGAGAGTGTGGGAATATACTGAGATACATGTCACGCGTTTTATTAGAGGCCGCGGTGGTGTAGTGGTTAGACTACTCGTCTCCCAACAAGATGAACCGGGATAGATTCCTGGCTGGGTCGCCCCCGGATTTTCTCATGTGGGAATCGTGCCGGACGATGCCGCTGGTCAGAGGGTAATCTCGGGATCTTCAGGCACTGCTCCATACTCGCCTCACTTCACTCTCATCGGCTCTCAATACCTTGATGTTAAGACTCGCCCAAACGTCTTCACTCATCTCACTTACATGTGTTCTATTGCATGTGAGTTTTTCTTTATAGGTAGGCGTTTGACCTGTCGCTTCCAGGAATAAAGATACGTTTTGCCGCCATCGTAAGTGAAGTTATGGGAATTGATACAGTGGCATAGTACGTACTTGAAGAATCCATTTTTAAATCTTGAGAGTACGTATGTCTAGCGAATTCGTTATTAAAGTATTTCACATAGGAATTTTTCAATTTAAATTTTTAAGTTTTACAATTTTTTTTACTGTCATATTTAAGTGTACAGTGGTAAGCATAGCATTTCAAATTGCGAAAACAAATATTCTTCGTATTCTGTCTTAAAAAAATGGCAATATTCTAGCGATTTTTTGTACACAGATCTAGAGAATTTTTCTCAAAAACTTTGGCAACACTGTACCCCGCCATTCATCGGCTCGCGCGCCATTTCGACACAGGCGTGCAGGCCAGCGCGGGACCAGCGCTGTTACCGACGACCACTTTAGAATATTTCACGCGGGAGGACGCAAAATCCCGGCCGCGAGAACCCAATCTGCGCGACGGATCGCATTTTCACTTGATGGGAATGCCTCCTGCTCCGCGAATTACGACTGGCTTCTTCCCTTTCTGCTTGTTCCTGAGCATTCCATGTGAGCTCGGCCCCAGACATTCGCTGCGGTAACGGAACAGGTTTTATCACAGCTAACACGTAAGGCCGTTAGCCACGAAAACAATTTTGTTATTTCGTTTTGCACAACACACTGTTCAATCTACAGACGTTATCCATGACTAGGAGCACCTGTTTTTTCGCGAAAATATTTCAAGGCAACTTGTGTTTCGGCGCACTTTAGTTCAGAACCACTTTCGTGGTTGATGAATCATTTGAATTGTTACGCGTCTTATCTGTCTGCCCGCAAACCACGGACGGTCAGTCAGTATCGGAGAGACTTAATTCTGATTGGCCCACTCGTGTAACAGACCGTCTTCACTCAAAGACGAGCGGCCAATGGTCAAATCAGGACAGCAAGTGTGTACATAGGATTTTGTGAAGTCTAACCTCCGCGTAAATCATTTTGCGAAAAACAGGCGGTCCTATCTGTGACTACTTTTCCCTCAGATAAAATCGTTATATCTCACTTGGTTTTTTTTTTTTTTTTTTTTTTTTTTNTTTACTGTTTTTGTAATGTACCAATAAAATAAACCAAACTTTTTGCAGAAAATTAAACAAGGTTAACTGACAAGTCTTATCTTAATTTATTTTAAGGCATGCTTTGCCAAAGTTATTTAACAAAATTTCATGGGCAGCCACAAATAAAAAATATACAGGAATTTCCTTATTCTCATAAAATATTGAAAATAGGAAAAACGTTTCCTTTTACGATTTCGTAGACGTCTTGAAGTACCTCTTGACGTATTATTTCAGAGTTTTATCTAATTTCTGCTCGTAAGTTAATTTAAATAATTTTTAAATTTTTAAAACAGTAAAATTTTGACTTTGACCTTTATATATGCGAAAACAATGAGCTCAAAAAATATTTTTTTGCAAGGGACGAGTAATCAAGGATAATAATTAAAAGTTAAACATACTGTCGTTCAAATATATAATTACACAAGTTTACGTTGTCAGTGCCCTTAAGGTAGAAGGAAATCTGCNGTAAACATACTGTCGTTCAAATATATAATTACACAAGTTTACGTTGTCAGTGCCCTTAAGGTAGAAGGAAATCTGCTTCCGACAGATAGCTACACCTGCCTGTACAGAATGCAGAACTCATCAAAATTTAGTGTACACACCACCAACACTGTCAGAACAGTACACTTAAGTAATCTGGATAAGTTGGTGAATACATTTTTTTTTCACAGTTGTAAATAACCTACGTAAACCAGTCTACATTACAGATTGTGTGAAATATTTTGCAATTTAAAAGAAGCTATAATAGCATAGGCTGTTCACGGTTAATTGAGCACTTTTGAAATCAACCTTTGAAAAATGTCACTACATCTACCTGCATATATTTTAACAGTCACACTGATTGGAATGCGCCCAGTAAAGTTGGTAACGTAGTCCCACGTCTTAATGTTGAGTTAAAAAAGAAATATGAGTTAAACATTTGTGAATACCAAAATGCTTTCTTTAGCTACCTGTATTTTAATGCATACGAGTGTAATAATAAAAAAATACTTACTTGTAAGACTTATAATAATTTTAAAGGTTCACCTGACGGACGTATGAATTAAGCGGCAATGGTTATTTTACATACGTTGGAAGATTACACAATGTGCATGCAAGTAGCTTTCAAATTGCTCAGTTTACCGTGCGAACAGCCGACATGCGTAGTAACCATGGCTAAGACTGTCCACAGACACTTTTATTTAAAGAACTGAAGATCNCGTGCGAACAGCCGACATGCGTAGTAACCATGGCTAAGACTGTCCACAGACACTTTTATTTAAAGAACTGAAGATCGACTTGTGAAACTGTGACAATCGACCAGTCGATTGCAATCGACGGGTTGAGCACCGCTATAATAAAGGAATATGTAGAATAAAAAGTTTTTTGAGGCGAAAGTTTGTAAAATGGTATTTTTCAACACTGCTTGTTATTAAAACGTCTTCATACGTGTTTCTGTTAGCCACACGTAAGTTAGAAGAAGTGTGGATTATAATGGAACACAGTAAAATGCGTTGCTAGAATTAGACAATGTCAAAAAGAATTAATCGCTAAGATACAATTTTAACTCCNATGTCAAAAAGAATTAATCGCTAAGATACAATTTTAACTCCAAATTTAAGTGCGTTTCCATTCTGGATGCTTCCAAAAGCCCGTTTTCCAAAAAAATTTACAAAACATCAAACAAGACCAACACACAATACAAATTATTAGTAATCCCTAATGTTTACAAATACACTATTTTAAATATTTGAAATTATGTAAATTTATTTCAGCCACGAAATGTATCATTTTTATAACTGAACCGAGTTTACATATAACCNGTATTTGAAATTATGTAAATTTATTTCAGCCACGAAATGTATCATTTTTATAACTGAACCGAGTTTACATATAACCAACCATGAGAAATATTTATTTATAACATTAGTACCGATATTTTCCTGCACACAACAATAGTAATTATAATAATTGCCCTACTTGACATAGGTTCTCATGTGAAATGTGTTTTCTGAAGCATCCAGAATGGGAATACGCTTACATTTTGAATCCAGATCTTGAGAGCCGATGAGCGTGAAGTGCGGTTAGTATGGAGCAGCGCCGGAATGCAATGGTGGGGGAAACGGGAGATCCCCGAGAAAAGCCGCCAACTAGCAGCATCGTCTGACAAGATTCCCTCCTGCGAAAATCCGGGGGTGACCCCGCCTGACAAGGCATGGTTGATTTAAAAATCAACCATGTATTACGTAAGGTTATATAAATATAAAGTTTTTTTTACTCAGGAAGTGTGAAGATACCGTGGTAAAACCATAGCTGGCGAGGAAAAGACTCTCTTTATTCCCTCAAGCGCAACGCAGGCATGCCCGCAGTCGATGGGACTCGGGGCCGTGCGAGTGGCAAGGGAGATAATCCGCAGCTCTGCGCTCGCCTGCTGCGTGCAATCCCAGGGGACCCCCGTCGGCCTTGTATCACATTAGGAGAGGTCGTGGGGGGGACTCACTTTCGCCAATTAAGGCCGCCTTGATTTGACCTTCTGTCACAACGCGTTGCCGTCTCCGCGGGGACGCCTAGGGCGTAGGCAACCCACCCGGCACTCGGCTAACACACGAGCATGGGGAAGAGACGAAGAACTAGTGCTATGTTGGGACCTGAGAATTTCCCTAAAATTAAATTCATACTCAAAAATAGAATTTTTATTTTTCTTCATAATTTATTATTAGAAAAAACTTAAATAAGTAATTTGTTTTTTAAAACGAGCATAACATTTTTTAAAAGGCGCCATTAAAAAAAGGGTGTTAATTTCTCTAACCTAGCACGATTTTGTGACAAAATTTCTAATGTTGTACATACGCCATTAATTATAAGTGTCACCATCCCATGATAAATTAGAGAACTGAAAGTAAGGGCTTTTTTTTGTCTAAAAGTAGTTACAAAACAAAGTGTTAAATTCTAATGCATTTTTAAAAATACGAAATTCTACTCTTGATATTGCCTAACTGTAAATAACGCACTTCCAGTAATAAACTCTTAAATAATGATCACACAAAAAAGAAAGCTATATAAAAGAACACGATTTTTATCGCATCTTATACGGGTCAGTTCATCTAAGGTGTCCCAACCGAGGTTTAATAAAATCATAATTGAAACATTTGAAATGAGTTTTTAGCATCTCTTAACAACGCTAATGTTTAATTTTCATAAAAAATTACAGTGCTTAACAATGGATCATATCTACTCAAATATATATCATTTCGCTGGAATGGTCCCGAAATGTAACTGACTTGGAAAACGTTGGAAAAGTTGTTACACACTTGGTAATTTTATAAAAACTTTCTATTTCTCCAATATAATAAAATAAATGGGAAAATTCGCAGAAAAAAAAGTTATTTTCTGGGTAAGAATCCCAATTCTAGGAAGAACCGCGTCAACATAAATGTTAATCACAACACACTTAACTTCACTTCTTCCCTGCCTTAGATACCCTTGCAGCCATAAGCGAAATCTGATTCCTATCCGTATCTACGTAACTAGGTTGCTATTACGCAAATTATGGTTTGCGTCACGTCTTATTTCATCGCGGAACATAAAGACACACAGACTACTTTCTTCGATGGAAACTGTAACCGCCCTGGCATTAGTGACGTTAAGACATTGAGGACATCCCATACACACAGATGTATCATATCTCGTGGTCATAATCAAAAATTATTGTAGTAGAATATAAATGGGAAATCGGTCACAAGGGCATGGGGCACGAGCGCCAGACGCCGTTCACGCTCTGTCATTCCAGTCAGCCGGCAGCCATCTTGTCCACCATGTTGGATGTTGGTGACTTTGACCTTTGACCTTGATCCGGTGACCAAAAACCTTGAAAACCCAAAATATTCCCCAAAAATTTAAAAAATATATAAAGAAATTTATAAAATAATTATGTAGAAATTTGGTTAAAAAGTTATTAAAATTGTATTATTAAAATCATTTTAAAAATACCTAAATTTTCAGATGTCCCCCCAGCACCATTTCCAGCAGACGATTGACCCCCTCCAATCATTCACATTGTCTTGACATTCCCCTCCCCTACCCCCTCACCAATATCCATTCCATTGGATGCAGCCATCTTGGTTTTTTTCGTTTGTCATTTGTTTTCATTTTCAACACCTAGGTGGCGATAGTGTATTAATTATCGATTTACCCAACAGGCGGGCAGGCAATTTACTTACTAGGTGGCAGTCATATTTGCTTTTGTTTTTAAAGTATAGGTGGTACTGTCTGAGCCCTTCATATTGCTTTCTCTTTTTAACCTCTAAGTCGCTCTATTTTCTCTATTACGCCGCCAGGTGAGCTGACGGCGCCCTCCCATTCTGTCGAATTACAGCCAGGCGAGTTGTCGAAACTCGTATTTGTTTTATACAAACTCCATATCGAAAACCCTTCATTTTTTTTTTCAATTAATTTTTCTAATCAGTGGTGTACTTACATATATGATGCAGGACTTTGACTAACTGCATGATTTACTAAACCAGTATTATTTATTAAAAAATTTTTAAGTTCTCCAATTTGAAATAGGAACTTCATCATTTCATTTTATATTCGTACATATAGTACAATACTACATTGTACAATACTATTCAGTTAAATTAATATTTATTCTCTGCCTTATAATTTTTAATTTTATTCTGGCAAATTAGGTAAACATGAAGTAAAACACACATTTTATTCGCAGGCATTTTNTAATTTTATTCTGGCAAATTAGGTAAACATGAAGTAAAACACACATTTTATTCGCAGGCATTTTTATTCCATTAATTTTATATCCTACAAATACAATTGCACATGCCGTTGATTGAAATTACAATATATATATATATATGTGTGTATATATATATGTGTGTGTGCTTCTCAATATATGCATCATGGTTGTAGGTTACAGTCTTTTAAGGATCTCGCTATTCATTATCGTGTTGTCATTATGAGGAAATATCGTGTCACCTTTTATTACACCGACACAATGTGTAGGGCGGGTTATGTATGTAACTGCATGTTTGAGTACAAGCGCCGAAGTCACAAGAGACTTGCTTGCAGCAAACCTGGTATTGAGGTACTGATGAGAAATTAACTTCACATTTACTGGTCTTTGCATGTCTAAGTAAATTGTCGCTACGACTGAACTGCTTACCGCACCTGTCACACAAATACGACATGCGACAGCGATTCTTGGCACAATGAAAGCTTTCATGGCGCCGTACGCCGTAGCCTAAACAAATGTCTTATCACAAAATTGACACTGATGACGACGTAGTGGTTCAGTCAAAGACTCGGACGGACATGTTGGAGATGTAGGTGCTGGAGCTAAAGAACCAGGTAACGCCATCAATGGTGTTCTAGGTACCTCAGCCGAAAAGTTCGAGGTCTCCATTGAGGATTTCGTGGGATTTACAGCCAAAGAAGTCGATGGTACTGTAGCGTCTGAAGTTAATCGTGCTGTACTGGTGGCAGTAGATGCTGGTAGTGATGTAGGTGTCACAGCTGAAGAATTCGATTGCATCATACCATTATTAAACGATGGTAGTGTACTGGTGGAAGTGGATGTGCCAGCGATGTAGGCATCTTAGCTGAAGAAGTCGATGGCGCTGCTTAAACAGGAGACATCTCGCCCGAAGAAGATACCGATGGCGAGAAACCATCGGTGGACAATATCCACGCCACTTTAACGTAACTGGCCATGGTTTACCTGATGTAGAAGCTAGCCGAAACTTTTAACCTTTCATATCAGCTGCTGTCAAACTAAGTCTCTCAGCTGACCCCTCCCCCCCCTCTAGCAATTGCTTATAATATATGTATGCAAGCCCTATGACGTCGTGTTGACATTGAACTAATAATATTGCACCATTAGGGCATTGTGCGGACATCGAACAGTCAATAACCGAGTTGCCACGTGATTGCAGCTGGCCAATAGCATACAGGAACTGAGACATCACATGCAGGAGTCAGTCTGCAGGAGTCAGCACTGCGGAGTCAGCATTAAAGGGGTGAGTCTGCAGGGTCAGTCGGCAGGATTAAAGTGTCTGAAATCATGTATGCTTGAAGACGGTGCAATCCACTGACGATATGAAATCGATTATGGCACATAACATAATCAGTATGATCAGTACCCATCGATGCAGCAAGAGGTGTTGACGTCAACATTTGCTGGCTCTTAAAAGATTAATCTTTGCGGATCTTGACTTGTTTCTTCAATATATCGTCTTGAATAAACTGCATTTGACCAATCTTGTAATCTTCCCTCGAGCTAAAAGGACTCTTCGTACAACTGGTTCTCTCATGTCCCCGGGCATTTTGACTGAAGGTGAAAACTCGATTGCAGAATCTCAACTGACGACAATCCGACAGCTAGGATGCAGGTCACGGCTCCATGTTCGTTGAGGTTCAAGACAGGCATTTGTATTCGTGATTTATCTTCGCTAAATGACGAGAGAGTGCTTCCATATCGATGTCCACCTCAGAGTGTCAGAGCGACAATTGTCATTTTTCTATATAGAAACGATTCTTTTTACAGTAAAGAGCCCATCTTATGGCCACAAAAGGCCTTCTGCCATAAATGTTATGAAAAATATACTGGAGCACTCTGAGGAAACTCACATACGCATTCACGAGAGGAGTAAAAGGTAAATAGAAAACACGCAGATAACATTATATATATATATATATATATATATATATATATATATATATACTCGTAGGTAGACACATAGCAATATGAGATATGAATATACACAAATATATATAGATTAATTTAAAACTATTTTATGTTTCTGTGTATACATATGCCTATAAGCATATTAAAATTATATATATTATATTGTCACGCAAGCATATTAAAATGGTATAGTATATCTAACTCAAAATACTTGATAAACGGTGAATAAGGTTAAAAGATAGTGCATTTTAAAAAGCTTTCAAAATGCTATACCAGGAAGGAAATTTTATGAATGAAAACTGTATTAAAATGTAACAATGTGTTGTTATTTCCTTTCAAAATACACGTACACTATCAGTAGAAAGTTTCAGAACAAACTGAGAAAAAGAATTGTTCAGTATAACAAATATATTTGTTTGTGTTGCGTTTGTTTCAGTTAAACGATATTTTGTAGGTACAACCAAGCCATTGTTCCTCTAACTGAATAAAATTTGTTCACGAAGCCAAATCATTTATTTAAATTAATTTTGTTTGTTCCAAACAAAAATTTAGTTTTTTGAGTATGATAAACCAATATTTGTTGTAAGCAAACATATTACAAACTGTTAAAAAGATAATATGTTTAGTTATGTGCGATATATTTTGAGCGTAGAATTAATTTGCAGCGAATAAAGATTTTGTTGGCAACACTAATCTATTAGGTTCACTTTTGCCTTTTATTTTGGGTGCGCGCGTTCAAATCAATTGTCAATTTTTTAGTTAGAAGTCCCTGCAAGAGGTTGTCTTGAGAACGGCTGATGAAAAACCCATATAATTTTTGGAATATTGGGATTTTACTGATCTTATAGAATTATATGTAGGCAATTAAAATAATTATTGCTCAATTTCGGTCGTTGTAATTAAAGTTTTGTAGTTTTTTAGGTTAACATGTTAGACATGGACGCGTATTTATAACCTCGGCATGTATCTAAGATAAGTCTTGAATTCTCTATATAACAATTGTAAACCTTTCAGCTGAATAATTCGTGACAATGTAAGTATTGGAATACGAGTAAATGTTTTGTACATGCAGAATTATTTTCGCCACGTTTTCAAACATTGATGAACATCTAAGTTTTATAAGAATGAAAATTCACAAAACTATGTCTGTGTTAATAATTATGGAATATTTTACCTTAAGTTTATAGCAGTTAAGCAGTAGTATTTGTACAAAACATGTTCAATAAAGAGTCCGTGGCTCGTGGATGATGCTAAAGATAAAGCCAACCCATTAACAAACGTGTGCACATAACCTCAAAAAAGAGAATTTAATACAAACAAATGATTGTGTTGGGACAACAAAATGTTTGGTAGGAGCAACAAATGATTCGGTAGAGGCAACACACGATTTTGTAGGTGCAACAAAATATTTTGTATAGGCAACATAAGTTTGGTTGGGGGAACAAATTATTTTGTAGACGCAATAAAATATTTGGTTCAACCAAAAAAGCCAAATGTTTGTTGCATACAAATAAATCAACAAATTAATTTGGTTTCAACAACAAAATATTTTATTGTCCCTGTACGAACAAATGATTTGGTTGTAGCAAACAAATTTTGTTTGAACCAACAACATTTTTTCTCAGTGCAAAAATAAATAGAATGTAGGACCTAAACTTTCTCCACAGGATGTCTGTGCACTTTTTGCTGTACATCTCATTTAATTATAACATACTTTCACAAACTTCTGTGGCTGAAGTGGTGTATTCTATAAGCTTAGATGTTTTCATATTTTGTAATACAGCAGTGAACCGTTTGCATCTTTTAGGCACATCATGTGCAGAGTATTCCATGTCTTGGTATGTATTAACACATTTTTTTTTTAAATTTTTTTTTATATGGAAGTTTAAAAAAAATTCACCTTTTATTTTTTTATGTTTGAATGTTAAGCCAATTCTGATCTCTCTCGCCTGTTAGATAAAATATTCTCTCTAGACTAAGAATGCCTTATCTATAAATATTAACCCGTAGCCAAACGGACAAAAGAAGCGCGAAGAAGGCTCAGATGTGAATACATGGCTTCATAAGGCGCATACATGAGCACAGTTTNAAACGGACAAAAGAAGCGCGAAGAAGGCTCAGATGTGAATACATGGCTTCATAAGGCGCATACATGAGCACAGTTTTCTTAACATGCAGAAAGAGCAACAGTTCATTATAGGAATGAATAATTCATTTGATTACTGCAGTTCAAATTAATGANAAACGGACAAAAGAAGCGCGAAGAAGGCTCAGATGTGAATACATGGCTTCATAAGGCGCATACATGAGCACAGTTTCCTTAACATGCAGAAAGAGCAACAGTTCATTATAGGAATGAATAATTCATTTGATTACTGCAGTTCAAATTAATGANCCTTAACATGCAGAAAGAGCAACAGTTCATTATAGGAATGAATAATTCATTTGATTACTGCAGTTCAAATTAATGAGTGACTAGGTTATTAACGTACATTTTAAAAACACTGAAATTTCGGGTTACGCCCTGTGTATTTCAGACTCGCAGGCATACAGAGGTAAATTACACAAAAAAAAACAAGTTTTAAGAAATATACATAAGTGGCAATAAATAGACTCTGCAATAAATAGATAATAATAATTCTTTGAATATTAGCAATGAATATCAGCAATATTTTGTATTATTTTTACAATATCACATAAAGTAAATTGAGTTACATTATCAAAATAGAGTGGAAGAGTAAAGACTCTGCTTTGAATATATATTTTTGTGGGGTGTCCCATGTGCAAAGCCACAAAAATTGTAACGATAATGACATGATAATTTAGGAGGTTAGTATTTTTTGTGAATTTCATAGCTAATCCAAAAGGTTTCGCGTGTTTCCAAACTTCATGCAATCATGCAATAAATCAACTATATATGTTTTTTTTCTTTATTTATCTGGTATTCCAGGTGAGCTAGGCATGAAACAGCCAAGGCCTAGGTGGCAAAGACATCTCAGCTACAAAAACGATACACAACCAAAGTAAGCCAAGGATTAAAGATCTCTTTATATACGGTTTGCTACACAATTTAGGCTTGAATTTCTGCGGGCTATTAAGCTCTTTATAGGGCTTGTGAAAAGTTCGAAGTAACTACGAATATATTATAGCGCAATGTTTAGCGTGTTTGATTTCGAACCGCGGTTATACGTGTATATTTAGCATACCAAAAATTCTGCATTTTCGAAATTTTCTAAATAATATTTCTTCATGTGTCTCCCCAGAAAACTCACGATAGGCTCGAAATAGTGTTCGCTTATAAAACGGCAATAGGAAAAACACCTTTTTCAAGAGTCAATGATTATTAAAAGGTTTATTGTATTAGACTACGTCTGAAATTATGTTAATTAATCTAATAAATTCATTTTTGTTGCTTGTAGAAACCATACATGATGTTGTTCACGATAAAATTATACATAACAGAAAGGGATTAATACTGTTAACGTACACACANTAGAAACCATACATGATGTTGTTCACGATAAAATTATACATAACAGAAAGGGATTAATACTGTTAACGTACACACAGCCTTGCTAGTTTTATCAGTAACATTTTACAGCGGAAAATAACTTGGTTATATCCATAGTGCATGACCACACACACGAGAACTTAAAAACTGGAACATTAAAACAATTTAATTCTGTGACCAATACACACAATATTTATCGTCGTTTTAAATATTGTACATGCACGTCCGTCTTATTAATATGAGTTTGAGCGTTATAGTCTCTTTGATGTGGTACTTTCTATTTTTTAATAATAATATATCGTCTTTATTTATGCAGCGAAGGTAAGGCCATATGGCATTGTCTATCACTTAACCACAGATTACAAGTAATATTATCTTAATTATTCTAATTACAAAATGAAATTTACGAAACGTCAATGCAAAAACAGTAAAAGTCAACGAAATGTTGTTAACCTAACAGAACAGTCAATATCAAATATATATAAATGCACTTGAGAAAAGAACGGCTTTATAATTGCAACTACAAAATACAATTTTACAGAAAAAATTTAAAAAAAAACACATACAACATTATGCTATAAGGAGATTACAATAAAAAGATTACACGTGTATTCATCTTTTACACNAAAAAAAAAACACATACAACATTATGCTATAAGGAGATTACAATAAAAAGATTACACGTGTATTCATCTTTTACACCCATCCATACACACACACTCTCGTCAACCAACACAAACATGTGACACGTTTGCATGAAGGGGCAAAATAAAAAAATAAAAAAATTGTGAAATTAATTTGGTACCTTTTGTAACATAAAGCAGTTTAATATTATCGGCAAGTGAAGTGGATAATCCGTGCTGTTTTGGTAAAGATTGTTGGTAACAACGAAGATATTCTGTCTTCTATAATTACAAATAACATTTCAATATAGACAGAATTTTTCGTATTTTAAACCTACTTATATTAAAATTTCCGTTTGGTTACAGGGAAATTTCAGGTTGCAGTTGGCTCACGAGAGAAATTTAAGATCGCATGTCCATGGCGGAATATTGCCAATGAAGGCAATAACTGATAGGAGATTCCCTAAATNAAGAGAAATTTAAGATCGCATGTCCATGGCGGAATATTGCCAATGAAGGCAATAACTGATAGGAGATTCCCTAAATGGGAAAAGTTTTACCTTCCGAACATCTTGTGGTCAGAGTTCTTAGTTTCTTGGTCTATTTCTGTTCGCTGTAAAGTTCTGGGTGCATAAATTCAGCACTTGGCTGTAATGGAATCTCATCAGTCGACCGCCAAAGATCGTTGATTTGTGCAAGTCGTTTCTTCATTCCAAATGACTTAAAACCTACTTCCACGTTAAAAGAAAATGAAAAGAAAGGAGAAGGAAGTCCTCGCAGTGCCTTTGGTCACGCCATGATTAAATTTAAATTGAGTCACACCGTGAAGGGTCCCAAAGGTTGAGGGTTATCGCAGGCTCTGGCAAGTTTAATGTTAGTTGTTTAAGTAGTGAATCAACGTGGTTTTATTGCTGCTGATAGTAGGTTACATCATTTTATATGTACCTCTTACAATTATGTCGGTTTATAACTTTTACGAAAAAAATTTATAGGCCTTACAGTCGCCAAGTGTCCGTTTTGAAGTCTAACTGTTTGGTGATGAATAAGATTAATACTGAATTTGACNTAGGCCTTACAGTCGCCAAGTGTCCGTTTTGAAGTCTAACTGTTTGGTGATGAATAAGATTAATACTGAATTTGACATTATTTTCTGAATTAATGTGAATTTTAATTACGTTGTTTTACAGTATGTTATTAGTTTATGAATTATTATCATAGGACTGAAAATCTTCCTTGATTTCATTGTTACTTATATCTTAGAGAATTATACAAAGGTCTTCAAGAACCTAATATATATATATTTATAAATGACAATACAAATTTAAAATTACAAAGCAAACTATTTCTCATTTTTCTTTTATTTCTGCATAAGATTTGTTTAAATCTCTTTCTCACTAATTAAGCAAGAAAAGTACTGATTGTAAAATCTGTAATTTAGCTATATTACATGACATTTTGTTGCACAATATTCTGTGAATGCAAAATAATTTTAGTAAATTTTTTAAATATTTCCTGTTTAGATATACCTTAAACGGCGTAGTCCATAGTAACTCGAAAAATGTACATATGATCAACTTTTAATGCCAAGTAGTTTCTGTTTTGATTTCAAACAAAATTGATTCATATCACGCATCGGTGATTCAAAAGATTTACTTCATTTTAACAAATGTAATTAAATCACATTAGTGTTATATTTGTCGACTACGATTTTAAATTGTGATATTTGCAGATAAATATGGATTTAGTGTGAAATATTCTGCTGAACACAAGCACTTTACTAAAACGTCAATTTTTTTACATAAATTTTACAATTTAAATAACTGTATACTAAAAAATAAGTTCAATGTTTTATTATGTACAGTTTTTAGTACGACGTTGAAAGAACTTTACCTGGAATGAATTTTTCGAGACATTATTTAGCAGAGCGCCAAAAAATGAACTTTTCACAAGATTTATGAAACATTNGCCTGGAATGAATTTTTCGAGACATTATTTAGCAGAGCGCCAAAAAATGAACTTTTCACAAGATTTATGAAACATTTTAGGACACTAATATTTTGACTAGAAATGTTATGTCTGGCGAAAATTGGGTGGCAGTTAATGGCGCATTACTCACATCATACCCTCTTATATGGAATATATAAATTATAACTACGCCAGCAGGATACAAATTCTCATTCACTGAGTTAAAAGTTATCTCCCTTGTATCTTATCCACCTGGCAGCTCGATAAATTTACGTGCAGCTAATGCTAATGATGTAATTTTTTTAAGTTACATCAGTGACTTCTTGTCTCAAGTTTTTTCCTCTTAATGTAAGTATTTTTTGAAGGAAATATAGGAAGATTTGGTGCAATTAGAAATGTTAAGAGTGATATAGGTGATAAATGCGTTGACTTACCTAAAAACTACTATATACTAATTTGGGTGCACCCACACAGATATTTATGACATAGGATAAGCATGCAAACTAAGTGGTAAATTTTAAAAATAAATATATCACATATCCAGTTTTAAAATGTGACATTTCGAATCACCACTGTTTGATATGCGGAATGTTCAAATGCAGGCAATGCATATTTGACGTGCATGTTAAGCAGTTAGTCAAACCAACATCTTCCCAGTTAGCATAAATTCATATTATCTGAACACCGCTGGAGATAAACCTCCGAGATTTGTGGTCCATAGAAATTACGCAGGTAGTATTTACTTGTAAACTAATGTTTTAACCATTGTCACGTTTTCTGCTTCCTTCTGAGTAGAGCTGAATCCGTAAGCTACTCGAACTGATAATAATTTAAGAGAAAGCGATTCTTCAATGATTTATTTCAAATTCAGGCAAACATCCCACGAACGTTTGTTATGCCTCTTGTGGTTGACAAAAAATGGAAGTTTTCCTTTTGCATGGCTCATTTACTGGTTGATCAACCTCTGCTAACTGGGAATCGAAGGATGTTATTTCAACCTTCTGTTCTCTTCCGCAAGGCGCAATCCCCCCAATTCTCGCGCCTCGAAATGAAGTTCCACAGTTGTTGTTCTATAGACACCACGAGAACAGTTCTGACCCGCCAAAGCTTTTCCGAAGGCGGCCGAAAGAAAATAACGCCAGGCATTGGAGGCAGAGAGGGGTGGGTGGCGGGGTGNGGCCCAATTTAATTGCTCGTGGGAGGGGATCGAGGTTGAGCGTGGATCGTGAGGTAGAGGTGGCGGTGGATTGAGATAGCCACGGAGAGGATCTCCATGGCGTGGGTGGAAAGGAGAGGGGAGGGATGGGGCTGCGGCCGGAAATCTCGTGGAAATGACAGCGGAAGTGAAGAACCGGAAGGCCTGAGAGAGAGAGGAGTTTCCTGCCGGCTCGGCGATGGCATGATCGCTTCAGAGAGTACGTGACCTCGGATCAGTCGGCAGCCTCCTGACCCTACGGGCGCTGTGTGGTGGGTTGATCCATCTCTGGTACTCCGCCGCCAGCTGGGCTGGTTTCCACTGACTGATCTCCATTTCCACTATTTCAGTTTTAGAATGTAAAGAATTAGCTTCATTGCAAATGCGCAACTGAAGTAAATACTGCTTTTATAAAGTGAATGTGAAGGGGGAGTTACTTTGGCTTGCTGATGGTTCATGACACAATTTTGGCAGCAAGAGGAGATTTACAAGCTCCCACCTTGGAATGGATATAGCATATAAGATGAACACCTGATGCTATGTCTTTTTTACTCAGTTTGGGAAGCTCAAAGTTAAAAGTTTGTAAATAGAAAAGTTTGTCACCAGGTAACACTGGTGTTGAATTTTTAGCTCATTGCCTCCGTTTTTGTACGTAAACAAATAGAATATTTGCAATTTTCACAAAATGTGAATAATTGTCTATAATTGTTAAAAACCTACGTAAAGAATAAACTTTATTCTTCCCACTAGAGATTACATTTAACGAAATATGTCCACACGTTAATTAATTTTCAACCGCAAACAAGGTTTAACGAAATTTGGTGTTATTCAATTACTTAATTAAATATGACAACAAAATTGAAAAAAAAAAAAATTCTTTTGGTGATAGCTACGTTTATTTCGCTCTTACATTCGTATTTTTTTTAATACTAAAATATACTTGTTTATGAACAGTCCATGCCAAATGCGTTTGAATTTTCCACTCTTTACTCTTGCAAACACAACTGGAGGGTGCGAATAATAGTTACGAAATAAAGTTAACATTAAAGTTTTACGCTGGGACAAATTGCAATTCAGGTCAAAATACAAATTTTCACACAAAATGTTCAGAATATTTACCGCTAGTTAAAAACCTATCTCCTTGGAACACCAGCGCACTTTGCTGCGAAAATTTCCCCTGTGCTTGAGTATAATAAACCTTAAGTCCGTTACACACGGTTCACGTTCTTGTACAAGAAGGTGTACACCTTTCCTGTTCAAGTCAACTTGCATCGTGTGACTGGCTAACTTGTTTGCACGTGGCTTGCATGCGAGGGCTTGCGCGCTAGCTAGAATCATTTAGAGACGGTTCTATTTGTCGTTCACCTTCCTGTACAAGTTGTTTGTTTACATTTGCGTATTACACGTTTATGTAAATTCCGTACATTTATTTATGCTGATGTTGTTAATTTCAGTTTAGAAAACATATTTTAATTCTGGATTAGTGATTTGGTAGGTTTGTAAAATCTTTGCGTGTTGTGGTGGAAATGAGCGACTGGCACGCTGAAACATTAAAGTACTACTGATCTGTGTACGGTGTGTACATGGGACCTAATTACAAGAGGGTGTTCACCTTCTTGTTCACCTCTTGGTAATCACCTTCTTGTTCACAAAAGATGTCCGTCTGTATCAGGCTTTAGCGTATGATGTGAATACGCGGGGCGTTTTCACGAACACGTGTGCTGTAGAAACGGCTGAAAGAAGTGCTAAGTATCTCATTATGCGACTATACTCCATTCACGGTTTTTTCGAACTTTTCTGAAGCCCTGCCACAGTTCTACTTCCAGGATATTCCTCCGCGTCACACAAAAAAAAAAGCTTAGAAAATTACACCAGAGGGCGGACGCATCACATTCCTGCGAATTCAGTGTAGTAAGACACCGAAGAGCCAAAAAACTGGTATAGGAGTGCGTATGCAAATAACAGAGGTATGGAACCAATCAGAGAAACACGATGCGGTCAGCAGCTAGATCGGTTACTGCTGCTACAATGGCAGGTTATCAATATTTAAGTGAGTTTGAACGTGATGTTATAGTCGGTGCACGAGAGATGGGACATAGCATCTCCGAGGTAGCGATAAGATTTGGATGTTCGCGTACGACCATTTCACGAGTGTGCCGTGAGTATCGGGAATCCGGTTAAACATCACATCTTCGACATTGCTGCGGCTGGAAAAAGATCGTGAAAGAACGGGACAAACGACGACTGACGAGAATCATTAAACGTGACAGACGTTCAACCCTGTCTCAAATTGGTGCAGATTGGATGTGTGGACTGCCCTGTAGGATTCATGATGTGAATTGCCTCCTGCATACCTTCAGACATTAGTCGAGTCCATTCCACGTCATCTTGTGGCACTTCTGCGTGCTCGGGGGGCCTTACACGATATTAGGCAGGTGTACCAGTTTTTTTTTGCTATCAGTGTATGTAATGGAATACATGTAATGTGAAACGCAGTCAGACATATCAAAATAGAGCAAATGTTAGGATAGTGGGTTTTCTGAAATTAAGGTCATTATTCACTTCAGGCGCGAGTTCAGTTCTCCCACTGGCCATAAATTCTTTCTTCGTAAGTAATATTAATTTTTGTGACAATAAAACTGTACTTAATTAATTTTGCATCGGAATATTATTTGAAAGCACAGGAAATACAAGAAAAGTTTTTAACACAAATCTTAACATCGGTCTAGCATAAAATTTGTTTCACCGCAACATAAAAAAAACACGTTAATATTGGCGGTACAGTAAGGAGGTAAAGTTATTACAGAAATAATACTACAGTTACATGAATAGAACAACAGTGCATTACATAAGCAGCAACGTTAGTTAATGATGGCTCACAGATAACAACATATTACTACATTTGCAACATCAATACCGTTGGCACAACATTAGACTTTTATTTATGTTCCAAGAAAAAAGAAGTGTTTTTAGAGTGTGCTGCTCCTCCGTAGCCCTTTAAAACACATAGCGACCAATAGCAAGGTTTTTTGTAACCGACGTCCATATTCGCAGATATGTGGCGCGTAATATAGTCTCATATCCTATCCACGTTGTTTTTGATAGCGCAATTGGCAGAAGAGTTGTGCGATATCGGAACACATGAGTGGCTCCTGTGCAGCTAGAGTGAGCGCTCTACCCAAAACGTAGAGTGAATGTAGGGTCAAGTTATCACGCTAGCTGCTCAAATCTACCCCCCATGTCCCAACGTGAGCTGCTATCCAGCCAATGCAAATATCATAAACGACATGGGAAAAATTTGAGGCGAGAACAATACATATGTAAACAAGTGCTTTGAGATGTTTGTATACTTCTTCTATTCAATTTTGAATGCGATTATATTTAATTTAAATTCTTGAAAGTATTTAAATGCATATAAAAGGGATTTTTTTTGGAAAATAAGGATACAAACAAACACGTTCGTCACTGTTGACCATGTGCCTTCGACAGTTGTATTTATATGGTGTAGGTCAAAGTTGACCACATGCGCAGAGGACGAATAATCGGGCTTCCTCTTCTTTTAGTTCACGGTCTGATGTTCCCTCTAGGGAGAAGACAGTCTCGTGCGCACGCGAGCGTGGACAGAACTACGCTCACGCCCGGGAACAGCCTCGTGCGTGCAAGCGGAGTGTCGATTGAGAGAGCGAGAGGAATATCGGAGACGGCGAGTGGCTTTGACATGTTAATGGGTGCTGAACAAACATGATGCGGAGTCACTCCATAGCATCACACTCCCNCATGAATACAGTCATGGAGGACACCGGGATACAGTCTTCTGCATCGCGCAATGAGCTTCCGACCGCTTCGACGGAATTTACAAAATTTGCATACGTTAACGCTCTCAGAAACACCTTAAGAGGATTGTGAAATGTTTTCTGTGAAATCGTTGTTTGCGGGTATAGGCGTGTCTCAGTAAATAATTGTTCTGAAAATACGAATTCAACCAAAGGTAAAAACCGATATTCTTAGGACTTACAGCTTTGCATTTATCATATTAAGTGAACACCAAAAAAAATTTCTGTGATTTTACAAAAACATTTTTTTGGAAACTAGTCGCCAAGAACGTTTTCAGTTCAATTACAAGTTAGTACTTGTAAATTTCTCAAGTGTCAGTGTTACTGCAAGAATTTTTCTGAAGTTCTACAAATCCTGTTTTTTGCCCAAGTAGAAATTCAACAGGTTTACAACAAAGGGTTTTGTAAAAGTACTAGCATCTGTATGTTTACAAAAGAAAATTATGTTCGGTGTACAAAATGTTTTTTTCTGTTTAATAAAAATAAGTAGTGAGTTGGTAAAAAAAAAGGTATATTAAGAGGCTTCCTGTGCAGTTTTCTTCAGAGTTAGGAGAAAAGTACAAGTATGCGTCTGTAGCTTTATCTGTCACGGCGTGTAGTGAAGTCCCACTATTTCAGTTATAATTTGTGCAGAACAGCGCCAATGACGTGGACGCTGCAAGTCACAGTTCAGCGTCTTTCGCGTAGGGGTGATGGGGCTGTAGGTGCGCGTGTTAGTGTCGCCCGTATCACTCTCTCACTTCTGGGCCTTGAAACTCGCAAAACTGCATTTGGTACTTAGTAGCCTTAATAGGGGAAAATATGGTTGTAAGAACCAAAGTTCTGTTAAGAACGACGGAGACGTCTGGCAACGCATAATTCACGAAACATCAAATCAAAGACGGCGTTTAAACTATAGTCCATTCAAGGTTAATTCAACTTACTGAAGTCCTGCTCAAGTTCTACTTCCATGTTATTCACCTGCCTCATGCAAAAAATGATTAACCAATTCTAGAAAATTATACGAACGGGACAACGCATCCCATTCTTGCGGACTTTGTTACATAATATTTTGGATATGGTTTATTTGTTACTAGGCGTTACCAACATACCAATTTTCATCCTGTTTTATTCACGTTAATTATGAATTAAATATTTTAATTTAGAGATAGAATATGAGTAAAAGTTTAATCATACTAAAAATAAGATACTCCCATGTTACCGCAAGTATAAAACGCTTGTGATACATGGCCTATTAAGGAAACAACCAAAAACATCATAAATGGGGTGTTTTTTTAATGGTTTGTTTCAAAAAGTTAGGAAAAAACCGCGTACAGAGTAAACATAATATACTTTATGGAGTTGGATATATTGACAAGATATTTTAATGCTCTTACAAACAAAATATTTGTCTTGAAATTAATAAAATAAAAGTAATTAAAAACATATTTTTATTGAAATTCATATATTGCAAAGAAAAACTAACCAACCAAACCTTCTAAGGTGATTTTTTGTTAATTAAAATATATAATCAATAAAAACAATCAAAATATTTTTTAAGTAGATAAAATTTACTTTTTGATTACATATTTTGAGATCGTGTTGTGGAAGAGGGGAATGATAGGCAGTTGTACAGGGAAAACTCTTCTCTTGTTTTCCAAGAAAACACGAAAAACTAAGTGGTTTGGAAAAAATTCGAACATACACGCGAGTGTCTGCTTTGGTAGTATTTGTACGTTTGTTTATGTGCACATGTTGCATGTCAGCGCATTATAAGAGTAAACACACAGCCTCGCCCTTCCTTGGCTCGTAAGACACAAAATTATGCTCTAAGACAACCTTTAACCGAGATACTGACAAAACTGGGGTGGCAGGATGGGCGACGTGCTGGAGGCGCACAGAACTCCTGGCGTACAGCTCAATGTATAATCCATTCTCGGTTACTTCACACTTTTCTGAAGTCGTGCTCAAGTTCTTATTCCAGGATATTGCTCCGTCTCGTGCAAACTAAGCGTAGCGAAGTCTAGGAAATGACACCAAAGGACAAGGCACGAATTCGTGTGCACTCAGTTGTAATGATGTTTTGCGTGGGAACTATTTCTCACTAGGCGATACCAAAAAACGTGTTTTCTCACTGTTTTTCTTCATATTTAATGTTAATGAATTATTATAATTTATAGATAAACTACAGTTATAACTTCAACTTAACGAATAATAAGATATTTTCATATTAACAGAGGTATAAAACGCCTGTGATACATGGCGTAGTTTGAAAATAACTAAACACGTCATACATGGGGTGATTTTTCGAAGGTTTAAATAAAAAATTGTGAATAAACAGCGAATATACTTTATCCACTGTGCTTGAGGCGTACTGTGTCCCCGGAGTACACATAACATTCACTGCACATACTCNCGCGAATATACTTTATCCACTGTGCTTGAGGCGTACTGTGTCCCCGGAGTACACATAACATTCACTGCACATACTCCCAGTGTATGGCGTGTACTCAAAAATTAAAATTACGTAATTTATGCCTTCGCAATTTTTTTTAGTCGATAAACTCCCCATCACACTTTCTCGAGGCTTAGGACTAACTAGTTCTTAATAACTTAGGCGTGTTTAAGAGTTTTTGATATACTATTTAATTTTTTCTATTCATTGGATTTTTTTGCGGTTTTTAGGCCTTGTCATAGCCAGTTGCCATGATATTTTACTTCAATATTTAGGCAAGAAATACAGTTTCAACATTGCCTGAACAACCATATTCACATGCGAAGAGTTCATTCAAATTTGCCAATAAAGTCAAGCATTTATCTTCCGAGTTTTCTAAAATTCGATTTATTCTTTTATCCCGCGCAATGCTATGCTTGCGTCGTTTGGAAGTATCTCCTGAGTCGGCCTTCCGTTTCACGAACGTAGTATTTATTGCCTCTTCTGTTAATTTCTGAGCCAAGATAAAAAACATTAGAAATCTTCTTTCCTACAGTACTGTTGATCTTCCTGTTCCATCCTCTTAGACTACGTGGTGAGTCCTATGCTGCTCGTTATGCATATTCCAAGTATCCACCGGCAAGTTGGCGTCCAGCCACTGACAAACAAAGTAATCGGCGAATTCTGTAATCTTGTCCGTATCTGGCGAATCCGACATAGAGCACCACATTTCCGATGAAACTCTTGTACTCTCCTCTTGTCCTCTTTATATTGCTTAGCAAGTCCGATTTCTAGAATTTTCCTCCACAGACTATGCATAAAGTGAAAATTACAACCTGAAACAGTTGCTTCTGGAAACACGTCATGCAGCACATTTTGCACTGCCATTTCGATGTCAATTTTTATAAGGGGGGGGGGGGGTTTCCACCCAGGAATCCAAATCGTCACCAAATTTAAAAATCGTCTGTAATTACCTTCACTTTTACTCATTATTAGGGCGGACAAAACGGGGTAGACATTGGTCTCTTCGATTGGGCTGCCTAGATCTACATGAATGGAACTGTTGGCAACAACTTGTGAAAGTTTCATCCCCGAAACACGGTTTTGCTTCTTAAAGAAACGTGCGGGCATATTCTACTGCAAACACTACGAGAGTCTGTTCCTCAGCTTCTTCGTCGATTACAAGTAAACTACCTCCATCGGGTAAAATTACTAGCTCCTGGGGAAAATATATTTCGGAACCTGTCTTAGTATTCTGGTCTGTACCAAGGGATTTCCTTCGTTCATTACACAGATTAGATTTCAAGTATATTCTAAATATACACACACGTTTCAGTAGTTTATAAATTATTTACAGCTTATTAACACAACATTAATTAACCGCTGCTCTTACTTGAAACTCCTGCCGAAATATTTCATGAACTGGAACAGACACCTCCTGCCTTGCTCGTTTTCTGCATACAGCAAGTCTCTTTCTGATCTCGGTTTCTGCCTCATTCGGTTAACATGTGTGAGTTCTTACTGAGTCTTCACTAACCNAGCAAGTCTCTTTCTGATCTCGGTTTCTGCCTCATTCGGTTAACATGTGTGAGTTCTTACTGAGTCTTCACTAACCACTAGATTCCTAGTTTTCACCGATGCAGGACACTTAAATTTCTTCTGTCCTGAACAGACCCACGAAATAACGTCATGATTCTGACGGCGAATTCGTAAACTGTAACCTCCCATAACTAGCGTAGGTTTACCCGTACGCGTCGTCGAGAACCCGATCACGTCACCNGAATTCGTAAACTGTAACCTCCCATAACTAGCGTAGGTTTACCCGTACGCGTCGTCGAGAACCCGATCACGTCACCCATTTCAGCAACTGACGTGTCTTGTCAGCACAAGTTGCAGACCCACAGTGTGGTCCGTGATCAACACAGCGGCAATCACCGTGTGGCGCTTGCCGACACAAACACCAGGTGGCGCATGCATTTGTACGCCTCGAGCACGATACACAGGCACACCCGAATTTCGCGAATAGATTCCGGCACATGCTACATTTCAATACCCTGCGGGCATACCAGCAATTTTAATGTGCCTATTGCCCGGCTAGTCTTTGTGAGAAGACATTTTCTTGCTTGACTGGCTAATCAGAATCAGATTACCCCGATACTGTGCGTCTGTGGCTCGCTCGCAGACACATAAGACGCTTGACACCTCGACCACCCAATCGATAAAGGGGATCTGAGGTAAAGAGTTGTGACATACAACTGGTCGGGAAATCTTTTCGCGAAATTCGAGTGTCCCTAATCGATGCATTTCCAGCTGTACTCCAGGAGCACGTGGAATAGGTTGTACTCCTCGAGCACGTTACCGGAGAATGTGAACAGAGTATAAGCACTTTCCGAGCTACTGACAGCAGACGTAGGTATCAACCGCGCGTGTCATTTGCAAATCGGCCGACACCAAGACACACTGTTAGAAATGTCTGTAGATTTTCGGAAACTTTTCTGGAGACGTAGGGTGAATTTACGGAAAGGCACTCCGTAATGACAAATAACGGAAAATGAGCTCCGTAAATAAA
The DNA here is from genome assembly GCA_002778355.1 of Clitarchus hookeri. Lineage (NCBI taxonomy): Eukaryota > Metazoa > Arthropoda > Insecta > Phasmatodea > Phasmatidae > Clitarchus > Clitarchus hookeri. The sequence continues at coordinate 186,643 of NQII01003166.1, read as the reverse complement.
AAATGCGGAAGCTCTTCTTATTATAACGGCTTCGAATTCGAGACACGAACAATGCAGATGATACCTGAAGCGTATAAAATACCATCTACACATTACTGATTCGTGTAAAATAGTAGTAGGTTGAGAGGCGAACCACTCACGGAGTACCATTTCGTTGATTCTCGTTCAAATTCCGCTACAGGATGAAACCTTCTGTATACACAGTGAAACACGCAAACATTTTTTGTAACCTCGTTTTATAAACCGCGAATATAGCAAGCACTCTAACGTGACTTGAAACTAAGNACACGCAAACATTTTTTGTAACCTCGTTTTATAAACCGCGAATATAGCAAGCACTCTAACGTGACTTGAAACTAAGACAGGCGAGTTCGTCACTTTCCTGTAAAATCCATATTTACGAGATACTTCTTGGAAAGGTGTGGTCGGTGAGTGGTNACACGCAAACATTTTTTGTAACCTCGTTTTATAAACCGCGAATATAGCAAGCACTCTAACGTGACTTGAAACTAAGGCAGGCGAGTTCGTCACTTTCCTGTAAAATCCATATTTACGAGATACTTCTTGGAAAGGTGTGGTCGGTGAGTGGTTNCAGGCGAGTTCGTCACTTTCCTGTAAAATCCATATTTACGAGATACTTCTTGGAAAGGTGTGGTCGGTGAGTGGTTCGAGTTATTGATCGTTAATTTTTCGATTTGTGTTCAAATCCCACTACAGAAAATATATGAATTTTTAATTTATCTGTTATACACAGTGAAAAACATTAGGAAAATGAAAAAAAAAAAAAACGAAATCGATGCTCTTGCAGCAGTTGAGTTTGCAACACTAGTAGATACCACCTTGATTTCAATATCTCAGTATGATATACCATATCAGGAACTGTCACTATAGAAGTAACGATTGCCAACAAACCAAGTGGCATACATTTCAAGGAGGCGAAGAATGTTCATGAGTTCGATCCCACGTAGATTACCTGGTTAATAACTTGTTGCTGTTGGAACCGATTTCGACTAGGAGTATCTTAAGTATAATTCCATGTGCGAAGTTGTTTAACAGTTTATGGCAATTTGTTTATATTTGTATAAACTTCAGCATTGAATACATTGGTATTTTAAAGTTACTTGAAGTTTATACTATACGTAGCTTAAATTAGTTTCAAGTCACGCTTCTTGACTCCACTGATCATTCTGATGTGATAGTTTCAATTTGGTTATACCGGTGAATCCACAGGGTACATTTGTTGAAGGCGTGCTGAAAGGCCCTGAGTGGACTGCATCGGTAACTTAAGCCCGTATGCCACGATACAATTTTCCGTCCGGGCTCGGGCGGAAGCTTCCACGATACCTGTTACACGAGCCTGCATTCAAGCAGTTATGGAGGGTTCTTTGGATGGAATAAACTATCCAACGATACTTTCTGCCACGCAAATAAAGACGAGTGCATTTTTAAGATGTTCTTCTGCAACTGTGGTTCAGGATCAGTTTTAACTTACGACTTCACAATTAAGTGTTTATGAACAGCATTTTGTTGTTGTAACTGATACTTTTATTTTAAATAAACACGAATGTTTACCTTAATATTTATAAATAGATTAGGTAGACAATTTCTTGGTTTTTATTTACCATTTATTTGTGTTTAATAACTATACGCTCTTTCGCAAAATAAAACAAACAAAATGACTACCAACCTCTATCTGATTGGCAAAAATTTCAACATTGTAACAAACCTTTCATCGAACGTTGCACACGACCAGTTACGAAAACGTCCATGAAAACGGCCAGAAGGTGGCCAACTCTTCCATAGAACCATCCATACAAGCGGCCATGCAGGCTTCCATGAGATCGTCCAAGGAATCTTCCATCGTGGCATACACGCTTAACGTAATACATAGCGTTTCGATTCACGCATACAGGGTGGTCATTCAGTACCGTGTAGGTAGGCAACGAATTCACCACGAAATCCACTCAGTTGCCTACCCTTATCTGTGGGGGATGTTTTCTCGTAGTGGGGTTGGGTTAGAGTGTTATAACAATGCGACCTTCTTTCATATATTTGGCCATGGTTATTAATAAAATGTCTTGTAATTTTAGCAAATACGGAGGGCTACAGCATATACCACGGTATCAGAATAGCTGAAACCATTTTTTTCGGACTGAAGCTGGTTTGGGTGAACAACCCTCAAAGGTGGAAGGGAATATTGTGCGAAGCTACAGATAACGTGGAAATGCCCGTACCGGATCCTGAAGCATATACATTATGTGGACTACTGGGTTTGTCGACAGGGCTCTTGCAATTACTTTCCCAGAGGTTGACGAACTTACTTTTCTGATTCATTGTAAGAGTTGGTTTCGTTTTATTTGTAATAGTTTCTTATATTTTAAGCTGCAGGGTAATGATATAAGAAACTAATATAAATTTAGACATAAGTCTAAACTACAACCCGTGTAATTCTGCAGTAAGAAATGCCATTTTAGCTTGTCAGAAAAAACACCGAGAGGAAACTTTACGTAGACGGCTAACTGCGAATATGTGAAAAACAAATCACTCTCGTTCCGTCTCGGCGTGAGCTAAGTGGGGAATCTTCGTCCGGGAGAATGGTTCCGAATCTCGAATATCCGGGCAGACGGTGAGGATGTCCCGCTGGCCCGTAGGTGTGGCAATTTCCTCGCCCGACAATTTATTTACTGTCCTCGCCCCGTCCATTTCCTTGATGACTTTCTTTCTAATATCTCCCCGACGGCGCCCGGCAAGCAGTTTGTAATCTAANAAAGCCTTCCCTCCAGTAATGAAGGAGACTGTCGCAAGCACATGAATATTTAGAAGCTAATTCTGAGCCGTCTGCCGCTCGCCTGATCGACTACGAGAGCGGGGCAAGACAAGGACGCCTCTAACCCAAGCCAGCCTGCCGAGCACCCCCCGAGTTTCATCATCTTGGCGCCTTGCTATTCCGCCCCGCCCGACGGGAGACGCTCTGACGCCGTCCTTTATGACGCAGGCGAGCCGCGCGCGTTCCCAAAGAGACGCACAGCCAGCCGCGAGTGTACCGTCGACATCTGCGGCAACTACTCCTGCCAGTCACTATACAGGATGTTTGCGGTCAACTGAGCACTTCTCGAAGCCCTCTCATATGGAATAATAATCTATAAACATACTTTTTTGTAGCCTTAGACGTTAACTTACAAGTCAGGTGAAATATATACACTGTGTTTATTACCTACATGACAATATTAAAAAATAAATAAAAGTGGCGGAAGAATAAAAAAAAATTGACGATAGGACAAAAGTAACAGTGACCTCGAAAGTGCCCACTTTACCGTGAACAGCATATAGTAGGAATGTTGATATTGGAAAATATATCGATATTATTAATTTTATATCGGTTATTTATAAAAGTATTGTTTTACGAAATTATATATTGAAAGACAAATATTAATTTTTGGTGCATCACAATCCAATACTTTAGGTATTAAAGGACTTGATGAAAGGAAAATTGCTTGGAATATTACATATTAAGGACACGAGGCATTGCAGGAAGATGTGGCGCCTGTTTTCGGTGTATGTTACCGAAGTAAAGATAGTAGTTTTTTAATTATATTTTTTAAATTCAAAACAGAGCTTATTTAAAATGAAAAAAAATTAATATAGATACCTGGAAAAATATATTGATTTCGAGCAAATATCGTTCAAATGTATCTACGATTTATATCGGTATATTGTTTACATAATATCGCAAATTTTATATATAGACTTTTTTTTTAATTTCTGCTCTATAACTGTGACCACCCCACATTGTCAGCTTGTATTAATCCTCCTGTTCACGAGTTTAGAAGTAATAGTCCATTCATTGTCACTTAATCCATTACTGACGCCCTGCAAATGTTCTACTTTCAGTTTATCCTTCCGCCTCATGCAAACAAAGCTTAGCCTAGTCTATAAAATTACCCCAAAAGGACAACGCACCGTATTTGAGCGCACTCACTTTAATAACATTTTGTGTAAGAACTATTTCTTACTAGGCATTGCAACACACATACACTGAAGATCCAAAAAAAACTGGTATAGGCGTGCGAATGAAATTACAAAGGTATGGAACCGATCAGAGTAACGCGATGCGGTTGGAAGCTAAATCGGTTACTGCTGCTACAATGGCAGGTTATCAAGTTTTAAGTGAGTTTGAACGTTGTGTTATAGTCGACGCACGAGAGATGGGACATAGCATCTCCGAAGTAGCAATATAATTTGGATGTTCGCGTACGACCATTTCACGAGTGTACCGTGAATATCAGAAATCCGGTAAAACATCACATCTTCGACATTGCTGCGGCCGGAAAAATATCGGGAAAGAACGGGACAAACGACGACTGACGAGAATCATTAAACGTGGCAGACGTGCAACCCTTTCTCAAATTGGCGCAGATTGGATTTGTGCCCTGCCCTGCAGGATTCATGGTCTGAATAGCTTCCTGCATACCTTCAGACATTAGGCGAGTGCATGCCACGTCGTCTTGCGGCACGTCTGCGTGCTCGGGGGGCCATACACGATACAAGGCAGGTTTACCAGTTTTTTTTGCTCTTAAGTGTATTATCTCACTGTTTGTATTCACATAAATTACAAATAAAATATTATGATATATCGATAAAATATAAGAAAAATTTTAATTTAACCAAAAAATAGATAATTTTATGTTAACACAAGTATAAAACACTTATGACACATCACGTAATTAGGAAGAACCAAACACTTCACACGTAGTGTGATAATTCTAAGGTTTGATTAAAAAAATTGCGACGATACAGCGAATAGATTACATTGGTTGTGTAACCAATCACCACTGCTATCTTGAACAACACGTGCAATTTGGTGCGTTTTTGCCCCAAAACTAAAAGAATGAACTGGAATATTTCCAGATCACAAGGATTTTACACTTGCATGCTCATATAGTATTGTAATATTTTACAACATTGACGAAAGCAAAGAAAAAATTTATTAATGCTGTTTGCCTTTACTAAAAATGCGAAGTATCATCGGATCTATTTTCCACCGCAGTCGTAACGTGAGTTGACTAGCCCGCAAATGAGTTTGAGTTTTGTCACTGGCTATGTTCATCTCTGCTGACACCTTGGAATGGACCCGGTATATAACTGAAACAGTTAGCGCTTTTGACACGATGCCAGTACAATGTACTACGAACGCTTTATAAATACGGCCTCGATATTTCGAATCTCACAGGGCTTCCTACTCTGTTTCAATATTTAACTCGGTAACCAAGGAGAGCAGAATTAAATTTTTCTCATTCTGAAGATATCGTGCGGCCGAATAGCCGACGGATTGTCACAACTTGCTGTCGTATTTACTGAAATGCGATTTGTTTCTTGCAAGAATATTAACAAGGCATAGAGACAAGTAAAATCTCCATTATAGAGGGCCTTTCCTTCTCAACACATGTCTTATCCACCAACAAGTGCCTTAACGTTAAGATGTGTTGTATCATATGGTTGTTAAAATGATACTACAGCTGGAAAGCGAGCAAAAGGAAATGTATGGGAAGGCTGATAGGGACGGAAATATTAATAGCGGAAACATTTCCATGCACGTATTTTAAAACGCATTGCAGTGAAATAAGTTTTTATAGCAACAAGCTGTTCTGGAAGAACTCAGTTTTACGTCATCAGAAAGGAAGAAAAATTACAGCGTTCTTTAACAATGTCAGCAGAATTCAAATTTAAAAGGCAAATAGAACAAAAAAAACTGTTAGGAAAACACGTATGCCTCTAATGATTAGGGCCAGTAACTTTTCACGTAGATATCAGAGCACACAGTAGACTTCAATACTATATACACATCTCAGCTGTTGTTATACCTCCATTGGCTGCTGGTGCCGTGTCCGTCTTTGACTAAGCCATTCAGGACTAAGTAACTCCGACACTGAACCTTCGTGATTCGTGCTCAAACAGTTAACACGGGCCATAACATTTTTTAGCCAATCAAAGAAGCTGGACGACCCTACAGTGCTTTGGACTGTATCTTGTCTCGAAATATTTTCGCAAAATATTACTGTCCCTACTAATGATACCTTACAGAGGAAGTTATAACCTAGCTACAAGAACGACTAGCGTTAAGGGGGAAGTACCCTTGCCGTCTTGGATTAACGTATTTTCCCCCATAACTTAATTTTCGGAGTCAATATTTAAAAACCAAGCTTGGCAAGGTATGGGGAACATTTTAACAGTTATTTAGAAATCCCACTTATTTTTATTAGACGATTAGTTTTACATCTGTAACAGTAATCAAACATTACCTAATTATTTAATAATTTCAATCCCACGTGGGAAAATACAGGTATAATTGGAACCCTACAAATTTCTAAAAATTCGTTAAGTAATCCTCTATGACAAGTCTAGCTTTGATTTTTTATTTCTGGTCATACATACATTTTCATTACGAAGATTTGTAAGAAAATTCGAAGATGGAGTAGATACTACCCCCTTAAAAGTGCGTGCGAAGCCTAGCGTGCCCAGTAACAAATATTCCTCGGCACAGCTGACCAAGTGCCAGGTAGGCGAAGAGTAATGAAGGCGTGGCTCTAAGTAAAGTGTAACGGCCAATGAAATGTTCACCTCGCAGATGCCATCGACTGTTTTCGCATTAAGTCTGTTGAAAGAGATGATGCGAGTACGTAATCTCGCTCGGAGTTGGCAGTGTTAAGGGCGTTGGGTACAAAAAAAAATTAATTATTTTATAATTGTACCAAAAAATTTTCAACTTGTACGTGATGAAATTCTCCTCGAATAAAGAAAATGTTACACTTTATATATTTTTAAAATAATTTGATGTCAAATAAAAATTTTTTCTGTTTTTCTACAGCTATAATAACAAATACATACAAAGTTATACAAATAAAACAATTTACAACGTAAACCNAAATTTTTTTAAATAAATTCTTTATATATAAATGGCTTGTTATTTTATGATAACAGATATGTCACGTGGTTGCCCAAGACAGTAGTTTAGTTTGTATGTTTTCATTTCTTCAACTTAGTATTTGCTATTACGGCTGCAGCAAAGCAGAAAAATATTGTACTTTACGTATAATTATTAAATATATATATATTATAAAGCGTATTTTTTATTGAAGGAAAATGGGATCACATACAATGCGTACAAGCTAAGCAATTTTTGGTACAAAAATAAAATTATTATTAGTTTTTTGGCATCAAACTCCCTTAATCCGTCCAGTCCTGTGTATGATTGAGGACATTTTGCGCATGAAGGATATTTATGGTTATAGGTAGGGAAACCTGAATTTCGCGAAAATATTTACCGTGCGTGTTAGATTTCAACTCCCTGTGGGCGTACAAGCTGTTTTATTTTGATTATTGGCGGTTTGTCTTTGTGAAAAGACAGTTTCTTACTTGACGAACCAATTATAATTATGTTACTCCGATAATGTACGTCCGTGATTCATGGGCAGACACATAAGACGCGTACCACCTAGATCATCCAATCAAGAAAGGGGATCTGAGCTAAAGTGCTGATGGAATACAACTAGTCGCGAAATATTTTCACGAAGTTCGGATGACCCTAGGTATATAATGTTCATGATTTACTGAAAACTTGTCAAATCAAACCTTTGAAAAACGCCGCTGTCCCTACCCGCATATATTTTAATGGGCACACTGATTGGCCTGCGCCCAGTAAAGTTGGCAACGTCATAAAGGAAGTAGTTCCAAGTCTTAACTTTGAATTTAAAAGTGTTAAGTAAACGTTTATAAATACTGAAATGATTTTTTCTTTCTGTTTTTTTTAGATGCATATAAGTGTATGAATGGAGAAATATCTAATTTTCTAACAACTTTACGGTTTTAATTGTACGGCGCAAGAATAAAGTGATCGGACCCATTGCAATGTTAGTTTTGCATGCGGTGGAAGGATACATAACGTNGTATGATGTCAATGATCTTCGTGTGCTCACGCGTTGTCTCAATCGGGCATTTTCTCTTATTATATTTTGTCTTTCTCCGCATATATTTTAATGGGCACACTGATTGGCCTGCGCCCAGTAAAGTTGGCAACGACATAAAGGAAGTAGTTCCAAGTCTTAACTTTGAATTCAAAAGTGTTAAGTAAACGTTTATAAATACTGAAATGATATTTTCTTTCTGTTTTTTTTAGATGCATATAAGTGTATGAATGGAGAAATATCTTATTTTCTAACAACTTTACGGTTTTACTTGTACGGCGCAAGAATAAAGTGATCGGACCCATTGCAATGTTAGTTTTGCATGCGGTGGAAGGATACATAACGTNCTTGTACGGCGCAAGAATAAAGTGATCGGACCCATTGCAATGTTAGTTTTGCATGCGGTGGAAGGATACATAACGTGCATACAAGTAGTAATACGCAGGGCTTTTCGAAAGTGCTGAGTAGACAGTGAGCAGACTAAAGCACTGTGCACGAAAAGTGATCTGTAGCCTGTCTCTTAAGCGCCTTGTTTGTGAGAAATCTGATTTGTTGAAATTTCCACACCTTTCGCTTGTTAACGGTTAATGCTCGCATTGGCGTATAGGCAGCAAGTGCGTTGTTCACTGGTTGTGAGAAGCATGCTCTACACAAACACAGCTTACTTAAAAGTATTTAACGTATGCAGCTACTCTGCAGTATGCTTTCAGTAATGCGAATTTGGCAGTCTGTGCAAACTCCAGTGGCGTGCGGTGAACGGCAGCAGGGTAAGCTGACGTTAGCTCTGCGCTGTGCTCTGTTGCTTGCTAGTTTACGCTTCCACCAGTAGAGCGCAGCTCGGCAGCTGACGCCACAGGACGCGTGTAGTGGGTGGCTCGCTGCGCGCTTGTGAGTGGTCGGAATGCATTCAGTTTCCCTGGACTCCTGCTGCGTGCACCGAGAATGTACAGAAGTGAGCAAGCACCAGCTCACCTTGCAACACTTCACTACACACCACTGGCTAACTCCC